>JASAMX010010371.1:0-32870 GCA_030248175.1 Microlaimidae sp. YZB2_3 | reverse complement strand
TTTATATTTAAGGCTCAAAGTTGTTAATTTTCATGTTTTGATATTTTCTTCAAAATCACTTTGCAACGCGTTTAACTAACTGCGCATTTTAAGATTCCGTTAATTTCGGCCACCTTAAAATTTAGGTGAAAGAACCAGCCGTTTTTTAGTGTTTTTAAATATGATTGTACTACCGTATTTATAAAGAATTTTTTTGCTCGTTTGACTTTTTTGACGTTTTTTAAGCCAAAAATAAAAATTCAAAAAAAATACAGGTTATTAAAACTTGTTTTTTAAGGTTTTGACATAATTATATAAAGTCTTGCTAATAACTATTAAAGTTTGCAAACGGGAGAAATTAGGTTATATGTACCAAGAACCATACCTAAGGATAAATTTGCAACCTTTAAACATTTGCATTGTTCAGTTTGGCAATAGTTATAGCCAGTTTTTTCTAGGTGGCCGAAGTTAATGGTTCGCGCCTTAATTTCGGCCACTATAAAAAAAACTTTAAACCTGCACTGATCTTTAGGTGTAACAGAAATTTTAAAATTTTGCACTAGAATAACAAAAATAGTTATTGTTTGATTTTTACACCAAATTTTGAGTCGATTGGAAAGTTGTGGTTTTCTTTTTGCAGTGTTTTTGTGCGATGTGTGATGTTCCTGCTTCTTCCGGATTCTTCCTTTGCGTTTTGTTTTTTTTTGTTTTTTTCTTTTTTTGTTGTTTTGCTTGGTTTTGGTTTCGCTTTGCTTGGAGTTTTCTGTTGGGTTTGTTTTCGGGCTCTTCTTCCGTTTTCTTGGATTTTTTTTTCGGGGCGCCCGTGTTTTTTTTTTTTTTCTTTCTTCGTGTCCCTGCCTTTTTTGCGGCTGTTTTTTCCGTCCTTTTGTTTTAGGTCTTCTTCTTCTTTCTTTTTTTTTCGCTTGCTCTTTTTTTTTCTGATTGTCTGGTATTTATAAATAGTTTTTTTCTAAAAGTCGATTGGAAAAACCAGAAAAAAACTTATCCAAAAAATAAAAAAAAGGTGACCGAAATTAAGTCAGTTACCCTAATATTTTACTGCAAAAAAAGTAAAATCAAGGTTTATTGACTCGCAACCGTTGATGTCCAGAAAAAAAATACCTTCTGCAAAATATCTTCCGGAAAAAATATCTTCCTTTAGCAGTAAACTATTCAGTATTATTAAACACTTTTAAAGATTTTTTTAAAACTTTTTTATGTCGTTTTAGCTTGGATTTTAAGGTTTCGCTTATGCTTAGGAAAAAAAGTTTTCTTTAGTTGAGAGTTTAAAAGTCTTTCAGAAGAAGATATTCTTTTCGAAGATATTTTGCAGAATGTATTTTTTCCGGGCGCCCAACCGATGAATATATATTTTATAATAAATTATTCTTTCTTCGTGTCCCACTAAGCCAAAATTTTATAATGCCAGGCTGTTTTATAAATCCAGTCCAATACAACCGTTTATAAAACGGTCTTCAAAAATATCTTCTTCTTATTATTATTATCGCTTGCTCATAATAAATGTTATTATATTCCCACTGAAACATTAATTGTCTGGGTAATAAAAATCAATTTTAAAATAAAAAAAACTTAAAACGTTTATTTTACACCTAATTCCTGAGTCGATTGGAAAAACCAGAAAAAACTTATCCAAAAAAAGGTGACCGAAATTAAGTCAGTTACCCTAATATTTTACTGCAAAAAAAGTAAAATCAAGGTTTATTGACTCGGCAACCGATGATGTCCAGAAAAAATACCTTCTGCAAAATATCTTCCGGAAAAAATATCTTCCTTTAGCAGTAAACTATTCAGTATTATTAAACACTTTTAAAGATTTTTTTAAAACTTTTTTATGTCGTTTTAGCTTGGATTTTAAGGTTTCGCTTATGCTTAGGAAAAAAGTTTTCTTTAGTTGAGAGTTTAAAAGTCTTTCAGAAGAAGATATTCTTTTCGAAGATATTTTGCAGAATGTATTTTTTCCGGGCGCCCAACCGATGAATATATATTTTATAATAAATTTTTCTTTCTTCGTGTCCCACTAAGCCAAAATTTTATAATGCCAGGCTGTTTTATAAATCCAGTCCAATACAACCGTTTATAAAACGGTCTTCAAAAATATCTTCTTCTTATTATTATTATCGCTTGCTCATAATAAATGTTATTATATTCCCACTGAAACATTAATTGTCTGGGTAATAAAAACCAATTTTAAAATAAAAAAAACTTAAAACGTTTATTTTACACCTAATTCTGAGTCGATTGGAAAAACCAGAAAAAACTTATCCAAAAAAATAAAAAAAAAGGTGACCGAAATTAAGTCAGTTACCCTAATATTTTACTGCAAAAAAAGTAAAATCAAGGTTTATTGACTCGGCAACCGATGATGTCCAGAAAAAAATACCTTCTGCAAAATATCTTCCGGAAAAAATATCTTCCTTTAGCAGTAAACTATTCAGTATTATTAAACACTTTTAAAGATTTTTTTAAAACTTTTTTATGTCGTTTTAGCTTGGATTTTAAGGTTTCGCTTATGCTTAGGAAAAAAGTTTTCTTTAGTTGAGAGTTTAAAAGTCTTTCAGAAGAAGATATTCTTTTCGAAGATATTTTGCAGAATGTATTTTTTCCGGGCGCCCAACCGATGAATATATATTTTATAATGAATTTTTCTTTCTTCGTGTTCCACTAAGCCAAAAAATTTATAATGCAAGGCCGTTGTATAAATCCAGTCTAATACAACCGTTTAAAAAACGGTCTGCAGAAATATCATCTTCTTATTATTTTTATTATCGCTTGCTCATAATTAAATGTTATTAAATTCCCACTGAAACATTAATTGTCTGGGTAATAAAAATCAATTTTAAAATAAAAAAACCTAAGTGAAAATAAAATCAACGTTTATTCACTTGAGAATACTGACTGTTTTGTGTGTTTCGTTTTTCAATGTTAAAATTCCATCTGTTAAACTCTCGTTTCGGGCCCCGCGCCGGGGGGGGGGGGGAATACAGATACATGGGAAACTTGGCCCCGAGTGGGGGGGGGGTTAAACAAACTTAAGTTTGGAGGTAGTTAGAAGTCATTTTAAATAAAGACTTTTTTACTTCATTTTTCCCAAATTGGGAGAGGGGGTTAACCTTTTCTCGGTGGGGGAGATTAACCTCCAACACTCCTCCCATGTTCATGTATGGCGAGCATGGTCCCAGTTTTTTAGGTTGGCCGGAGTAAAAGTTTAGAAAGGAAAAGGTACGTCCAGGGGTGGGGGGAGGTGGTAGAACGTCATAACCGCTACCTCTCATTACCCCTTTCAAGGGTATGCCAAAAATTGGATTCTTTAAAACTGCGGTGCGGAGTCTTTTTTTTTTGATTTTGATATTTTTTTGTAAAACCTTACCCCTGCCCGTGCCCCCAATAGCTCATAAAAATTTTTTCAAAAAAATTTCTCCAGTGGTTCAGAAGTTATGACCCCCCAAAAATGGCGTTTTTCGACAATTTTGTACGTGAAAGATTGCTCAATGGGTATAACGATTTAAGTTACAAATTATGCACTCAAAAAAAGCGGCTACTTTCTACTTTAATTTGATATCTTGATTGTTACAATTGGTACAGTATTTCTCGAGATATTGCGTTTCATATAAAAAACCCGCAATTTTTTGCTACAAATACGAAATGACGGCAATGAAATATTGGGCAAACTTCATCTGCTCTCCACTGCTGTCGTTTCGTTTTTTTTAGCGAAAAAATCGCAGGTTTTTTTGTATGAGAAACGAAATATCTCTACAACTACTGCACCAATCTTAACAATCAAGGTATCAAATTAAGGTAGAAAACATCCGCTTTCTTTAAGTGCATAATTTGTAACTTCAATCGTTATAACGATTGAGCGATTTTTTACGTATAAAATTGTCAAATAACCCCATTTTTGGGGTGTCATAACTCCTGAACCACTGGAGATATTTTGTTGAAAAACTTTTTGTGGGCTATTGAGGGCAGGAGTAAGGTTTTCACAAAAAATTACCAAAATTGAAGACAAAAAGTTTAACGCCAAAACCCACTTTTACGGAAGTCATTCTGTTTACTATAGGCAAATAAAATCTAGCTGACCGCGATATTTGCAGTATTGAATCGACTATTTAACAACAAAAACATTCTAAAAAGATTAAAAACTGTATTTTAATAATTATTTATCAAAATACTTAATTTGTAACCTGAATGCAAATTTTTTAAAGGCTAAAGTTGGTTAATTTTTGTATATTTTGTGAAAAGGTGGAATTAAAAAAAATTTACGTTCTTATTTGTTTTAAAAAAACCCGTCATTACCGCACAATTTTAATTGGTCCCCTCATGTATGCATAATAATTTTAAGCGTCAGCCAGATATAATTCAACCATAGTTCTGAATAAGCGTCTTTTACTGTGCGAGAGAGCAGGCGCGCCAGCAGCGCCGTACCTACGAAGCGGCAAAAAACTAAAAATCCCTAAAAACTGTTTTTACTTTTGTAATATTAAAAAAGTACCTATTTAAGAAATTTTGAGGAGAAGGCGTCGAGATTTTGAACCAATAAAAATTTGAAATATTTTAAAGGTAAACCCAACGTGGCTGCAACAGTTGTTCATTGGATTTAAAAATTCTCCCCATTAAGTAACCACTAAATCACGAGAATCTGACGTCATTTTATCAGCCGATTCGATGTACTAAAGGTAAACCCAACGTGGCTGCAACAGTTGTTCATTGGATTTAAAAATTCTCCCCATTAAGTAACCACTAAATCACAGAATCTGACGTCATTTTATCAGCCAATTAAATTCGATTTCATGCCATATTAAATCGAATCTAACTGGATAATAACGTGACGTCAGATTCTTGTGATTTGAGTGGTTACTTAATGGGGGACATTTTTTAATCCAACAAACAACTGTTGCAGCTACGTTTGGGTTTACCTTTAGTCGCTCTCTGTTTCTCAATTTTGATTGACGCAACATATTATTGGCGCTAGTAGTTATTGTACCCTCTTCCTAACACTAAAAAAACCCTTATTCAGAACCAGTCTATACTAGCGATGATCGTACATGGTACCCTACAATAAAGCCTATGAAACATCGGCGATTTTAATCTGTGGGAGTTCCGTCCTTCAAATACGTGATTTTTCAAGTTTTTTTTTAACTTTGAAACATGTTTAAAGTTATTCTATTCGTGTTTTTTAGAGTTTTCGTATTGTTTTTATTAATTTTGTCGACGATGTCGTAGTTAATCGTACATAAACAGTCAGAATCGTTATAAAATACTCATAAATGTGACTTTTTTAATCCTCCAACACGCAAATACAATAAATGTTAGGAGTCTAAGTCACGTTGATTTTGTACAAATTATGATTCAATTTGTCGTATTGTAACGACGATTACAAACATCTCTAATTTTAAACTTTTGTATGAATTGCGTCATTGCATTCCTGAATAAAAAATAACGACGGAAATTCGAATGTACAAAATAGTCTCGCGGAGTTATTTCCATGTAAAAGGAGGCGGAATGAAAACGGACACCAAAAATACCTACAAATTAGTTGGAAATCTCGACCTTTTCCCTTCAAACTTTCTTAAATAATTCTTAATATTACAAAAAAAATCATTTTTTGGGGATTTTTTGTTTTTTGCCGCTCCGTAGGTACGGCGCTGCTGTCGCGCTATGTAACCACTTTATTAATGATTTAATTACAGAAAATGCTCCTTTAAAATTTTGGAATGGACTTTTTAAAATTATTTTTTTAAATTTTAAATTGTCTTACAATCAAAACAATAAAAAATTTCTGTAGGTTTGAAATTAGTTTCAAAGCACAAAATTCAACTTTATTTTTGCTAATTCAAAATCATTGTTCATGAAAATATAATTTTAGTGATGATAACGTTTTATATTTTTTATCATTTTTTTTCATCATATATTTTTTTAGCAATTTCTTTTTTATCAAGAATTAAAATACATAATTTAGTTGATCCTATAACGAAAAGTCATGTACCCTCTGGAGCTGCGGGTTGTTTTCTGGAGCTCCCGATCGCCGGTTTCCGGAGCTCCGAAGCACTTTCATAAACTCGGAGCTTCACCTTCATTGTTTAATAAAAACGCTTCATATAAATAACCGTAGAATTTCTATTGGTCTCGGTGTTTACATACTTTTTTACAAGGTTGGTCAGATTTAATGACGTGAAACTGCTAAAAATCTTGAAATATATAAATTCGCGCAAATATCAACTTGAAAACGAAATATTAAAAAAAAACAGAGTAATTGTTAATACGGCCCATTACTAGAATCATTTTGCATTATTAAATAGCGGAAACTCTTGAAGTAGTACGTACTGTGGTGATGTGTCGATATTATCAATCGATCTAGAGTCTGGTAGGAATGGAGGCAAAAGGTAAATTTTAGTGATGGGCAGTTCCGGTTCCGGATGTTCCGGGCAAAATTTGGAATTCCGGTTCCTGTTCCGGATTTTTGGAAAATTTCAATTCCGGTTCCGGTTCCAGATTTTTGGAAAATAACAATTTCGGTTCTGGTTCCGGTTCCAGTGTTCCGGGGGTTTCGCAGTGTGATAAGCAGTTCCGGTTCTGGGTTCCGCATGTTCCGGGCAAAATTTTGAATTCCGGTTCCTGTTCCGGGTTTTGGGAAAATCTCAATTCCGGTTCTTGTTTCGGATTTTGGGGAAATCTTAATTTCGGTTCCGAATTTTTGGAAAATCTCAATTCCGGTTCTGGTTCCGGGGTTTCCGCAGTTCCGCCCTTCATTAGACCAATTTTTGTTAAGAGAGCCCCCACATATTGTTTTTAAAATGATTTTTTTTTGTTCATTCAATCTATATGGTGCATTGATATTAAACCCACTTCTAGCGCAAGACCGATAAGAAGGGTCGATAACCGCAGTAGTGATTTTCTCCGGAGCTCCAGAGCTTCATTCTATTTTTTACTAACATCATTAATAATTAAAGAATTATACCATAAATTATTTTGTTCAATTTTTTGTCTTAAAAATGCAGATAGAGTACTTTAAATCTGGTTCAAACTTAAATAAGCTTAAAACTTCTCATTTAAGGAGTGGAGCTCCCTCTGCTGTAAATGGCCGGCGTTCCGGAGCTCCCTCTTCCCTTTAAATGGCCGAAGCTCCGGAGCATGAAATCAAAGGGTAGGAACATCACCAGTTCGTAGTGTAAACAGGGCGAGAAAACCAACGGATTAGAAAAAAAAGATGGTCGACTCCAAAACTCTCGAGACTCCCGATCTTTTCTTAGATTTAGATGGGCAGCGGGCTGGGCGGAAAATATAAAATTCAAATCTAAAAAACCTTTAATTCTCTATAAATTTTAAGCGTAAAAACGCTAAAAAAGTAGCAAGTTTAAGCCGCCAAAAATTCTGAGGCTGGTATTATCTTTAGGTTAGGTTTTAGGCGTTGGTACACCAATATACCTGTTATTACGCAGACTGTTGATGTTTCAACTCGACTATAAATTTTTGTTTTGGGTATTAGTCTGTTAATAATAATAATAAGAAAAAGAAGATATGTTTGAAGACCGTTTTATAAAACGGTTGTATGAAACGGAATTTAAAGCCCTACTTAAACCGAAATGTAACGAGGTAGCGACAAATCAAAAACGAATGTGTTTTTGCAAAAACTTTATTTTAAAATAATATAGCGTTTTCCAAACGGCCTTAAAATTTTGATATAACTTTGAAACTGCAAATTAATCTCAATTTCGGTCCACAAATAAACAAATTCTGATTTTGGGAAAACTGCCAACCAGTCCATATATAATTATTTGGAGGGACTTAAACATTACTGAAATTTACGAAATCTTTTTACAATGAAAAGCGCAGTTTATTTAATTTTTATTTAAAATTATAGTAATTATTTTTAATCCTGTGTATTTTTTAAGAAATACTCGCAATCCATTTTTGTTTATTGCATTATTGTTATAATTGTTGCAAATAAAAAAATAAAACGGTCATTTTTCAAATTAATATCTGCTTACGAATTTTTTGCAAAAAAAAACAACCATGGTTTGTTGGATTTGTCGCTTCCAGATAGCCTTCGGGTTTAGTATACAGTTGCTGGTTAAATCCCTGACCGCCCACCAAACGAGAATTAATTATAAAATAAATAGCTTATATAAATCATAACTTGTACACTCATCCCTCCCGGAGTTTTATAAATCGTAGAGACATCTCCAAAATGGAGTGGCACGGGGGACAAAATTTTTGAAATGGGGCAGGGGCAATAAAACGGGAGGGGGCACGCGGAGAAAAAGAAAAAAAAACCCACAAAAACGAGGAAGAAAAGGAAAAAAGACGAAATAGAAGTAAAAATAGGTCTAAAATGGTTTATATTGCGTTAGAATAGGCTAAAAACAGCGAAAATTTTGCGAAATAAGGTAAAAAATGTCGCGTTTTTTCATTTTGATTTCAAATGAAGGAAAATTAAAACCACGAGGGGGCGGGGATTAGGGTGGGTGCGTTCGCAAAGCCACTAATAAAACCGGGAGGGTTTCCGTATCGTGAACAGGTGTTTAGATTTCAGATGTAAGCATGCCCCCCCCCCCCCCGGGGTTTTTTTTGGGGGGGGGGGGGGGGGGGGGGCAATTCCAAAATGGCGGGGGGGGGCAATTTTTTTTTGAAAAAAGGGGCAATAAAACGGAGGGTGGCAAGCAGGGGAGAAAGAGAAAAAAAGAGAAAAAAGAGAAAAAAAAACTAAAAAAAGGGGCAAAAAAAGCGAAATTTAAGTAAAAATAGGTCTAAAACGGCTTAAAATGCATTAAAATAGGCTAAAAACTGCAAAATTTCGCGATGATGGCGTCATAATTTTTGGATACTTTTTTCATTTTTTTGGCGGTGAGGAGTAAAACGGGGGAGAGGCAAATCCTCTAATAAAATGGGGGGCATTTCCGGACCGTGGACAGGTTTGTGTGTAGCTTTGACTGGTTTTTTTTTGTTAAAAAGTCAACGGAGAAACGTCAACGATGTCAAACAGTTCCATTTCGGCATTGTGTTGATTTTTTTGCGCAATTTCTGTGAAATTATCAGAAATAAACTAAAAAATGTCTTAACCCAGAGTTTAACAAATGCAATTTCGACAAAAAAATACAAAACAATTAATATTTCGCCAGTAAATAAATATTAATTTTATTTTCACGAACTTTTTAAGGTTTTATTTACTACTCAGACAGTTAATGTTTCAGCGCGAATATAATGATATTTAATGTAAACAAGCCACAATAATAATAAGAAGAAGATATTTTTATGGACCGTTTTATAAAAACGGTTATATGGGATTGAATATATAGAACTAGAAGGCATTGCAGATTTTTTATGTCTAAAAGCTTAGTTGGCCACGTGTAGAACTGTAAATTGTTCATAAAACTTTAACTAAATATTCTCCAAACCTGTTCACGGTCTGAAAATGCCCCCCGCTTTATTGGAGGATTTGCCCCCCCCCCCGCCAAAAAATGAAAAAGTACTCTAAAATTATGACGCCATTTTGACCTATGATGACGCCATCTTCGCGATTTTTTGCAGTTTTTAGCCTATTTTAAGCCTATTTTTAACTTATTTTCAATTTTTTTGTTCTTTTTTTCTTTCTTTTTTCTCTTTTTTTCTTTCTCTCATTTTCACTTTTTTTGTTCTTTTTTTCCTTCTTTTTTTCTTTCTCTCCTCCTTACCCCCTCGTTTTATTGCCCCCCCCCGTTTTAAAAAAGTTCCCCCCGTGCCCCCGTTTTGGAATTGCCCCCTCCAATAAAACCCTGGGGGGACAGTGCACAGGTCTGATTCTCCAAAACCGGAGGATGCAACCAGTATTGAAACAGTATTAAAAATTTCTGTTTTTTTTTAACTATTTTTGGGTAAGCATTTTAAATTATGGGTAAATCAAACCTAGCTGCTCATTTTAATAAATCTCAGTATTGAATTAAATATTTAACAACCGAGCCATTAAAATTTAAAAAAAAACTGTTAAATAACAAATAGTAAATAGTTTATTTTAACATTTTGTCAAATTATTTTTGAAATGCCAATTTTTTAACGTCTTTTGTTGACTAATTAATTTCTGTATATTTTTTAAAAAGCGGGATTTAAAAAATTTTGGCGTTAAAATTCGTATTGAAAAAAAAACACGTCAGAACGGGGATTGAAAACGAGCGCCAGTACAGTACATAAATTAAACCTTTTTTGACTGTTATCGCAGCTTGAACGCGGAGTGTATTATGGATTATGGCGTTCATAGATGAACACGGTCAAAATACTAGGGGGGGGGTGTTTACCCCGGATAAATGACATTTCAAAATCTAGGGGAAGGGGGTCCTGGTCCTAGGGGGGGGGGGGGTCGAAACCCCTCCAGCTTTCTAGGGGGGTCGACCTGGGGTGGAAGATTTTGAAACCTAGAGGGGGGGTCAGGTGGGGTCCAATTTCCGAAACAAAATACTTTTAAACCATTAAATGTTTAATAATAGTTTTTTTATAAGATAATACTACCCCCCTGGATTTTTTCTTGGGGGGGGGTCCCAAAATTTCGAGGCTAGGGGGGTGGACCCCACCCTACCCCCCTTGTTCATCTATGATGGCGTCTCGCTACTTAGTGGTTAAGCACGAACGGAAACGGCGCGAATGGAAACCGGAAGACAGCATTTCGTTGCAACTACGGTAAAATGAGCCACAATTTGTATAAAAAATGTGCGCGACTGTGACTTATTTTCGATCTCAAACATCAGCTTTTTAACCCGAGAATGAGTCAGAGTCACGTGTATTTTATAATGATTGTGGCTTCTTTTGCCGTTGTAACGACGATTTAGTTGAAGGGGTGCGAAGCTGGTCCGCGTTTTAAGACGCCCTTTTTTTGCATAAAAAATTGCAAAC
This sequence comes from Microlaimidae sp. YZB2_3, assembly GCA_030248175.1. NCBI lineage: Eukaryota > Metazoa > Nematoda > Chromadorea > Desmodorida > Microlaimidae > Microlaimidae sp. YZB2_3. Next base: position 22,013 of record JASAMX010010371.1, on the reverse strand, counting down.
GGTTAATACTTCTCTTCACCTCTCCGAGAAAAATGAATACACCACACACACACACCTTTCCCGACATAGGTGGGCAGCCTTAAAACTTTTTGAGGGAGGGTGTGTTTTCAAAAAAAAACTTTTTGGGGTATACCCCAAATACCCTATTTTAGCGATTGGAGTGCTGGGACCATAGGTGAGAAAGGGGGGAGGGGGTGGCAGGGTGGGGTCCACCCCCTCATAGCCTCGAAATTTTGGGACCCCCCTAGACGAAGACGAAATTCTAGAGGGAGGAGGGCCCCCTTTCCCCCAAATTTCCGAATTTTTTACCCCTGATCCCCCTCTAGAATTTGAAATCTGACCCCTCCCCCTCAAAAAAATTTTAGGTACTTTTTTATACTAAATTTTCTTGCAAAAACGTGAATTTTTAAGACATATTCATTTTACACCCTTTTTACACCAGAATATCACTTTTTATTCAATAAAATGTAACATTATCTTATAAAACGAACAATTATTAAAGTTATTATGCTTTAAAACTGTTTTGCTTTGAACACCGGACCCCACCTGACCCCCCTCTATATTTCAAAATTTCGCACCCCGGGTCGACCCCCCCAAAAAGCTAGGGGGGTCCGGACTCCCCTGGGATCCCTTTCCTATATTCAAAATTCGATTTACCCCGGGTAACCACCTCCTAGCTTGGTGTCCGAAAAAAATACCTTCAGCAAAATAACTTCCGGAAAAAATATCTTCTTTCAGAAGTAAATTATTCAGTATTATTAAAAATTTTAAAGGTTTTTTAAACTTTTTTATGTCGTTTTAGCTTGGTTTTAAAATTTCGCTTAGGCTTAGGAAAAAAGTTTTCTTTAGTTGAGAAATTAAAAGTCTTTCAGAAGATATTCTTTACGAAGATATTTTGCAGAATGTATTTTTTCCGGGCGCCCCTAGCTTCCCGGACCGTTCTCACCTATATGGCTGGGACTGCCTAAATTTTAGCGGGAGTGTATCCGCAATTTCGAGATTCCGCAGTTTTTTGTTTTGTTTTTTTTTTGGGAGGGGGGGGGGGTTAATCCCTCCCTTACCCACATATTTTCTCCGAATTAAAAAAATAAATAAACGAAAACTTTTAAGAATTATATATAATCACTTTCCTTAAAGCTAAAATTTAAATCTAAGTAAACGATTTAAATGTTAAAAAATGAAATAAAAAATATTTTTTAGCCTAAATTTTTTACCTATTTTCCCTATGTAAGCGTAAAATTTAATATTTAAATATAAAAAAAAACTCGGAATTCTCTTAAAATTTTAACCGTAAAACGCTACAAAAGTAGCAACTGTCGTTTGCCAATATTTTTAAAAGCTGGTGTTATCATCAACTGTTTCGGTTGCTGTTGTTTTATAACCCAGACTGTTGATGTTTTAATTCAAATATGACAATTGTTTTGGATGTTTCCCGCTAATAATAATAATAAGAAAAAGAAGATATTTTTGAAGACCGTTGTATACAACGGTTGTACTGAACATACTTTAAAGACCTACCAAGAATAAATTTGTTTTGCCAAATCTTGGACCACGAAGCTAGAATTTTGTTATATACTTTCACTGGATTTTCGCAAGAATTGGAGAATTATCGCCGAAGCCAATGTGGTTAGCTATATACTGATAAGTTGACTTACCATTGCCCAGATATAAATACTTGCGCCTGATTTCAAATTTTTTTTCGTCAGTCAAGTCAACGCCTTGCCTTCTTGTATATACTTGAGTATTTATTCAAAAACTGCTTTACCTCATGGTTTAACAGATATACAGAAAATACAAAAAATTAGAGTTGTTATATAACGCAAACTCTTGATATTTCAATAATTTTTGTTTTGGCTGGATTCAGAAAAAAACTTATAACAAAAAAAACATAAAGAATATAACTTTTTCAATATCATTTCTATAACGGTTGTATTAAATTCAAATTAAAACGAAATTCAAAAACCTACGTAGCATATAAATGTTGTTGACCAAATTTCTGACCACAAACGGGTATTATTAATTATAATATAACTTCAACTAGATTTTCTCAAAAACTGGATAATTAGGAACATGTCAAATAATTCAATTTTTAGCGTTGTTTTGAGTTTTTTCGTGTAGTTTTAATTTTTCTGTGCAGTGAATTTTTTTGCTACTTTTAGCGCAAAAACAAAATAATTTTTAGCAGCCAAAAATTTTCGAGGTTAGTTTAGACAATATTTCAGGAGGTGCGGGGTCTTTAGAGCCGCAAGTAGGGAATTTGGAGCCGTCGGAAAAAATTTTACCTTTTTTTAGACTTCGCTTAGGCATAGGTTTTATGGATTTTTATTTTGGGCTCCAAGTTCCCTCGGCTCCATCGACCCTAAACCTTTCAGGTTCGACAACATATACGCATACTTGTTTTAGGTTGGGAAAGTACGCGTTATCTGTTACATTCTATTTTAGGTTCTCTGTAATAATTTGTTCTGCGTGAAAAGAAAGACCTTTGATTTCAACCTTTTGCTTAAAGTACAAAAAATTTAAATACCGTAAAATACTGATAGGAATCAAAGAAAAAAGGTCAAATTTACAAAAAAAAAATTGTTTACAACCAGGGGCGTAGCCAGGATTTCGGAAAGGGGAGTTGTACGCCATACAAATTTTTTAAAGGGGGGTTGTACTCCAAATTTTCAAAATACCGTAAAAAAGACATTGAAAAAGGGTAAAATTTTTTGCGCTTCGCGCTAAGTGATTCTTTTTGCATTGTTTTTTAAAGTTAAACGTGAAAAATTTTAGGTTTAATAAGATATAACATTAAAAATCGTGCGACAGCATGAAACAATTTTCAAAAATTGTCGTTGAAATTCATTAGAAACGTCACTTAAAAGTTATAAAAAGATATATAAATGTCGAGCGCTGAGAGGAGCGAAGCGCGAGAAAACTTTTTTTAATTGTTCTCTTAGGACCCCCAAATTTTTACCTCCGCCAGCCCAAACGGGGTTGGGGTTACAATCATAGGTGAGAAAGGGGGGGGGGTAGGGTGGGGTCCACCTCCACCCCTCTAGCTTCGAAATTTTGGGACCCACCTTAGACGAAAATCTAGGGGCCCCCCAAATTTCTAAATTTTTTACCCATGACCCCCCTCTAGAATTTGAAATCTGACCCCCCTCCCCCCTCGAGAAAATTTTAAGTACTTTTTTATACTAATTTTTTTTCCCAAAAACGTGAATTTTTAACACATATTCAGGATTTTACACCCTTTTTTACACCAGAATGTCGCTTTTTATTCATAAAAATCCTAATGTTAAACATACACTGGGCTGATTCAACAAAAATGACCTACTTCGTGTTTGATATAGTACACCTGAACATCTTTTAGCCGCCATCTTTTAAAAAAACGAGCGCTTTGACCAATAAAATGTAAGCGCGGCAAAATTTCTGCTGGAAAAAACCAGAATAATGTCGCTTACAAAGAAAGAATGGACTTTTACAAAGAAATTGAGTGTTCGTAACTTTTTTTGATGTTTTTGATTAATATTTTTTGAACCCAGACTGTTAATGTTTTAGTGTCGTAATGATTTTGATTGTCGTGTCCCCTTGTAAGATTAATAGAGAAGAGAAGAGAAGAAGATATTTTTGCAAGCCGTTTACTAACGGTCGTTTTCAGGTGGTGTGCAAATCAAAATAGAGTAAATTTATGACACAATTATAATAGAAATGCCGGTAAACTCATAAACGAGCAAATTTTTATGCACAAATATCTTCTAAGATTAAAAATAAGCTATGTTTTTCTTTTTTTTTCCTGTTTTGATAAAAAAATACCCAAATTTCAAATTTTACTTGATAAAAAAAGTTATAGTGGTTCTTCGATTTTTGAATAGTCATAAATGGCAGTAACTTGAATTAAGATATTTTTTGGTAGCGCTTTATTCTGCGCATATTTTAGTACAGGTTTCCAGACCGTATCCAAAACGGCTAACATGCAAGTTCTTCTCATTACTTTAGTCAAATTACTTTAATTTAAAAAATATTGGTTAAAAGGTCTGTATTATTGTGGAATCAGATTTTGCGTTTTTTTGAAAAAGTAAACTGAAATTTTCAATAGAATTTTACTTTGACACTGATTGTTTGGAAAATATAAAATTTATATTTTTAAATAAATATTTCCGAACATTACTAAAGTGGTCAACAATTAAATTATAAACAGCAAAATACTACTTGTCGATTTTTCTGTTTATTTATGAAATAAAAAAAAATTTAAATAATTTTTATTTTTTTTAATTTCAAAATTTTATTATAAAAATATCACGGTTGGTTTAGACACTGAACAATATTATAACCCATCTTTTCTTAATTTAAACAAGAGGATAAAAACAACTCCAAATAAAAATGTTGAAAAAACTACAGAAACTCATTTTCTATTTTAGAATTTAAATTATGATAATATTTAATAAAGTAACTATCGCAGCTTTGTTATTTTTGTGAACTAAAAAAATGGTTGTTTTGTTTTTTAATCACTATTCTTTAATTTACACTTAGGATATCTGACTCAATTTCGGCCAGGCCTTAATTTCGGCCACCAATTTAAGGTGTTGTGAAATTAGCTTATTTTTAAACCACAGAATAACTATAACAAAAATAACTGGATGAATGTTGAATAAAGTGTTTTTGTAAAAGTTTTTTATTTTAGTTGTTCCGCATTATCAACATTTTCATACAAAAAGTGAATTTTTTGTGATTTTCTTAATTTTTGCTTTGTGTTTAAACTGCGTCAAATTTAGAACGAAGCACCATATAACTTTAAATTATCTTCTATTTAAGGCTCAAAATTGTTAATTTTTATGTTTTGATATTTTCTTCGAAATCACTTTGCAATGCAATTAGCTAACTGCGCATTTTAAGATTCCGTTAATTTCGGCCACCTTAAAATTTAGATGAAGGAGCCTGCCGTTTTTTGCTGTTTTGAAATATCATCCGTACTACCGTATTTTATACAGGATTTTTTTTGCTCATTTAACTTTTTTTGACGTTTTTTTAAACCAAAAATAAAAATTCAACAAAAAATACATGTTATTTAAACTTGTTTTTTTTAGGTTTTGACATAATTATTTAAAGTCTTGCTAATAACTATTAAAATTTGCAAACGGAAAAAATTAAGTTTTTTGTACCAAAAACAATACCTAAGATAAATTTGCAACCTTTAAAAATTTTTATTGTTCGTTTTGGCAATAGTTATCGCCATTTTTTTCCAGGTGGCCGAAGTTAATGGCTCGCGCCTTAATTTCGGCCACTATAAAAAGAAAAATTTAAACCTCTACTGATCTTTACGTGTAACAAAATTTTTAAAATTTTGCACCGGAATATCAAAAATAGCTATCGTCTGATTTTTAGACCAAATTTTGGGTCGATTGGAAAAACCAGAAATAAACTTATCTAAAAAAATAAAACAGGTGGCCGAAATTAAGTCAGCTACCCTACATCTAATTTTTTTGTTTCCTAAAATAAACACAAGGAATACCCGTCAATTTTTAAAATGAATTTACTTTTATAGATCATTATTATTATAATTTACTTTCATAATCAGTTTACCAATCAGTTTAGGGTACTGTCAAAAACTCAGCAGTTCGTGCGCCAACAAAATTCCACAAAAGTTTACTTCGTTTGATTCTTTTAAGTCAACACCAAAAATTCCAACTAATGGTTCCACAATGAAAACAAATCGGCGAGCGGAGAAAAATTATCATTACTTCAATGATTAGAATAGAATATTTTAGGAGTTGCCTTGTTTTGTCATTCCATTTTCCAATTTCAATGAATTTACAGCTCACGTTTGCTAAAACAATGGATCAAATAAAAACAATAAAGCAGCTAAGCGTGTTGTATTACTTAAACTTTTACTGAAAACAAGTAAGGCTGCAGTTTTATTAAAATATATTATTTTTATATATAATAAAAAAAGGAAAAAAATATTTGACTTTATAATTGCTTACGTACATTAACTGCTCTAATAAGGCATTCTCAATTAGGACGCATCCTATTTAAGAAACTCAGATATTTTAATTAAGACTTTCATTTTGAAAGGGACTTAAGTACTTAATTTAATTACTTAGTAATTTAATTATTTAATTTAATTTTTTTAATTACTTAGTAATTTAATTATTTAATTTAATTACTTTAATTACTAAGGTAGGGCGTGGCGTGAAATGACTTTTATTAGAGCGTGTCCCAATAAAAAGAGATTTTAGGACCATTTGACCTAAATTAATGGGCACCCTACTGAGAACTATAAGAAAAATTTCCAAGAAAAAGCTCCGTTATTTTATTTCGTAAAAAAATGATTTATTTTGAATTTTAATCGGAAGGAATCGTGAATCCTGTCTATGCTAAAATTAATTATGAAGTGATTTTAGGTGAAATGTTTCGGGGTCCAGGGCGCGACCTAATAAGAAACTTAGTAGGCCTGGCCTCTTTTTAGAAACACGGTCTAATTAGAATATTTGAGTCTTCTAACTAGGACCCATGCCCACGATACTTAGAGCCTGCCTCAGCTTGGGCAGTTTTTTGCAGTCAGAAAACTATCTATTTGATTATTATCCCTGGATTTTTAATTATACCTTTAGCATTGTTTTCATGTTTTAAATTTAGACAACTAGATACAAATATCTTAATATTTTTATAAAAAGAACTACAAATGGGTTGTGCAAGTTGTTAATAAACAACCTGCATAGAAAAAAAACTATGTAACAATAATCAATAACTTCGTAAATCCTAGATAAAACTGCCACTGTAAATCCCGTAATTGTTGTTTCCCTATTTTTTTTATTCAGTAGACAACTCTATATGCACAACCCGGTTGGAGTTCTTCAATACCTGACATTTCAGGTCTAATCTAACATGAACTATTAGCTAAAAAATAGAATACCGTTAGTTGTGAAGGCGGTCCATCAGATGTTACAGTTGAATCCGTGCTTGGAACTTTGGTAGTTTGAAAATCTAAAAAAATAATTAATTCTTGTCGTGATTGTGATAATTCAATTCATAAAAGAAAGCTTTATGTACGTAAGTCTAAAAAAACTTCTTTTTAGAATATTACGTACATAAGCTATCTTTTTTTAGATTAATGAGAAAAGGGAAGTGGAATAGCCACTGTTCTTTCATGCAATTCCCTCCAGGAATCCTGCTGCCTTCGCCGGTTGTCAGACCTGTGTAGGAATATTAGAATATCAGACCTGTGCACTGCAGGAATATCAGACTTGTGCACTGCCCCCCGGGGTTTGATCGGGGGGGGAATTCCAAAACGAGGGGGGCACGGGGGGCAACTTTTTTTGAAACGGGGGGGGCAAGCAGGAGGAAAGAAAAAAAGGAGAAAAAAAGAGAAAAGAAGGGAAAAGGGAAAAAGGGACAAAAAAAGCCAAAATAAGGTAAAAATAGGTCTAAAATGGCTTAAAATGCATTGAAATAGGCTAAAAACTGCAAAAAAATCGCGATGATGGCGTCATTATAGGTCAAAATGGCACCATAATTTATGGTACTTGTTTCATTTTTTGACGGGGGGCAAATCCTCCAATAAAGAGGGGGGAGCATTTCCAGACCGTGCACAGGTCTGCTCATATCACCGCGACGAAGTAGGGGTAACTTCGGAGCCGTCGGTATATTTTGAAAAACCGAGTCACCAATAATGAAAAATATTAGTTTGGCTTAGGTTTCGACTTCGATATTAGTTTTAGCGACTTCCGTTTCCCTCTCCCCCATATTTTTTTCTTCTTTTTATTGAAACTGTCGGCTCTAAATTTCCTATTTTTTTAACTTCAGGTACTAGTCGCAAAACACGAACAAAACACGTGCGAAAACCCAACAGAAATTGTATTTCCTAAAAGCTTTAATGGTTTTCAACATTGAATCTGTTCAAAATATCGTTGTTCGTAGTTAATGTTCTTATTTTCTTCATTCTTAGTAATGTTTATTAATTCTTACATACGTTCATTTTTTAATAGCTATCATATGGATTTATATAAAAACATTATTAGGGTAACTGACATAAATTCGGCCAGCCTTAATTTTCACCGCCTTAATCTTAATTTATATTTACTATTGCGCATTAGTTATGAAATGAACTGCGTCTGGCTAATTAAACGAAATGACGATCTATCCAAGCATACGTTCACTTCATAATTTTACACGTGGCAAAAATAACAGCCAGTGGCCGAAATTAAGACCTGACCGAATTTAAGTTAGTTACCCTAATTAGAAAAAAAAATGGATTCACTCCACAGTTTTCTTACTCGGACTAGAAGGCGAGGGCGTAATTTCCGTGGAAGGGGCCCCGGAACTATTCGTTTGACTTCTTCTTTCGATATCGATGTGCAAGGGCTGAGTCGGGGGAACCGGTACATGGGTTTCGTCTTCTAAACGGAATATAATACAACCACGTAGTTGTTAATGTCATTTTTCATTCTTGATTTTAATTTTTGGTCAAAAAACTAGAATATACAGAAGCGAGTAATTACACTGCACTAGTTATTTTTTTGTATGTATCTCAGAACGGTTTAATATTTGGGTCTTAGTAATTAATTTGTTTTTATGTGTGCAGACCTGTGCACTGCTCCCCCGGAGTGTATTGGGGGCGGCAATTCCAAAACGGGGGAGGGGGGCAATAAAACAAGGAGGGGGAAAGTAGGGGAGAAAGAAAAAAAAAAGAATGAAAAAGGGAAAAAAAGAAAGGAAAGAGGGAAAGATGAAAAGCGAAGGAGGGCGAGGGGGGGGGAAGGGGTAGGAGAGGGGGGGGGGGGGGGGGAGGTGGGGGGGGGGGGAGGCGTCTAAAGGGGGGGGGCGTGAGGCGGTCTGTGTGTGCATTACAATTTGCATCACTGGTGTAAGGTCTCTACGGACAGTTTTCTTAAGTATGGAAAATCGCGATTTAGGCATGCGAGATCTCGCAAAATACAGGACTGTTTCTATAAAAATTTAACATGAGTGTTGATCAGGCAAAAATACCACGATTATAAGTGCACGCGGATAATATTAATAAAGTAGTTAAAATAATTTATATTAAACATCAAATTGCAACAAAATTTTTTGAGAACCCCCTAAAAATATGCACTAAACAGAATTTAATAATAAAATACGATTTTCCGTAAAAAAATGGGGGTTAATTTCTTTAAAATTGCGGCGAAACGTGGATTTAATTCAGTTTGGTAAAATTTAAAGCTCCAAATAGTATATTTTCTTCTATTGAAATTTGTGATTTTTAAACGTCCCATAACAGCCCTCGTTCTGTTGATCTGTTGTGTGTTCATATTTTAAATTTAATAAAGGCCTTGGCTTGTAACAATCTTTTAGAAAAGGTAAGCAGATGGGTTTGTGGCGCAGTCGAAAGCGCTCGTCTGTCATTGATACTCCTACTGTCAACATCTTTAAGGTTGATGGATCGACTTTCACTGTGAACATATTATTTTCATTTGCCAATATTTTCTTAACTATTTCAGATTAATTATAATTTTTTTCAATAAATCATATATTTTTAGGGCAGAGGCTATGGATATTCTATATGACCGCCTAAAACCCTATATCAGCACTGTTGCTGGGAAAGGGTTTTAGTCATTGGCCCCAACCCTCACAACAGAGGATTTTAGGGAGTGACGTGAGGTCAGAAATATTAATTATGATATTTATTTTAAAAAAATATGATACAAAAAAACAAACTAAAAAACTAAACAAAAAAACTTAAAAGAAAATAAAATTATATTTTATTATAGAAATTAATATATTAAAATCTGGAGGACACAATAAGTAAGTTAAAAAAAACACAATAAATTATTGAGATTCAAAACGAAAAAAAATTATTTGTAAACATTTAAACGCATAAGTTTCCTACTTTTGCCACTTATAAGAATTTTCGTCGTTGGAATATTTTCAAATATTATAATGCTTTATAATTTACATTAAATAATAAAATACATTTAATAAGTAAAAAAAAATTAATTTGGATTTTGTTCTTTATTGCAACTGGTTATTAAACGCTGTAGAGTGAAAACTGTGCGAAGAGACCTTAAATTTGAAAAACAAAACAACTTAATTTTCAAAAACCGAACTCTTCTTTCCCACTGCGAATTTTTAAGCTTAAAAGTGGTAAAACATACGTGCGCAGCCTCTTAAATTGTAACGGGTGTATCCAAAGCAATTTGTGATTATTTTCGTTTTTTGGTACTAATCCCCGTCAAATTTTAGGTGGAGGTGGAGGGGAGTGATTGAGGGGAATCCCAGGTAGTCAAGTTTCAGTTTTTGTGAGATAAACCCTCCGGCTCCAGTTTTTTATAAGCTATTCCCTGGGTAAACCCTCCCCTTGGTAATTCCTAATGATCCAGAACAAACAAACAAACAAAGCACGCTCACCTACAATTATTATTTATCATTATTAATATTGGACGAAGAGTCTTTAACTTCCACCATGGATGTGAAATTGTTTTTGACCCTCCTGGCTTGTCTTTGCGCCTGCCCTTTGTATAATTTGCATAAGGAAGATAAATTTCAGCTAATTAATGCAACAACAAAAACATTAATTAAATTATTATAAATGTGTGTAAAACTCACGGGTCTCGGAGCGACTCTTGTTCTTCCTCCGTCCGTGTCCCATCATGTAACCGCCGTAGCCTTCCCTGTTCCGCCGCCTGTCGAACCGCGGCTGCCACGCCTTGCCCTAAAAGAATCGTAATCGTCATCATAGGTGTCCGACCAGCCTGGACTGCCCGGACCGGCCCCCCCCCTGAGGGCCGGTCCAGGGTACCCCTCCCCCCTAGCGCCCATTTTGGACCCTCCCTCCCCCCTAAAATCCCGGTCCAGGCCGACCCCCCGCCTGAAGGCGGTTTTTGACCCTCCCCCAACAGCTGTTCCACCCCCCCTATCTACTTAATGTGCGATAGGCATAAAAATCGTTTTTTTTTCGTGCGCGCGACTGAAAATATACAGGCTCAAAATTCGTGCGCGCACGAATTTCGTGCGCTAACTTCATATACGTATATATTCCTCATAAATATAACAATAATTTTAGTGTTCTATACAAATTTTTATAATTTATAATAAACCTTAGGTTTTTTACAAACTGGTTGGTACGTTACATTAAAAATAAAAAAAATAAAATTCAGATGTTCGTTTTAAAAACGAACCGTTTTTTAAAAACAAACGGTCCGTTTTTTTAAACGACCGGTCCGTTTTTTGCGCTGCCGCCGTTCGTTAAACACTTGCCCGGCAAGTTGCCGCATGCAAAATAATGAAATGAAAACAAAATACAATGATTATTATTATTTATTATGTAACCGGAAAATAGAAAAAAGTTGGTCAAACTTTTACCGGAAGCAAAAAAAATCAACAAAAAGGTACCTCTTATAATATGTTAACGTTTTTAACAGTTTCCAAAAGTTTTTTTGGCAGGTCCAGGCTATTCCCCCCCTAAGTACCCCAGTCCAGGCTTCCCCCTCCCTAAGGACCCTTCAGTCCAGGCTACCCCGGGGTCAAAATTTTTCGAAAATTTGGTCCAGGCTGACCCCCCCTCCGGGGCCTACAAAATGGTAAAAAATGGGCTGACCCCGGGGTCAAACCCCCCCCCCTAGCCGTCAGGGGTCGGACACCTATGATCGTCATAAAATACTCGTAACTATAGACGGGCAGAGGGGGGTTGGGGGTTATACCCCTTCCCCAAAAAATCCACATTATAGTCGACATTCCCCTAAAATTTAGGGGTGGTACCCCGGACACCCTCCTAAAATTTGGAGGGTCCCAGTACTAAAAACGCTAAAAATGGGGTATTTGAGGCGTACGCGTACCCCAAAAATTTTTTGGGACACCCCAAAAAATTTCGAAGGTCGGGTATACCTCCTTCAAAATTTGGAAAGCTGTCCATCTTTGATTGTGACTGTGTCATATTAATGAAGATATAAACCTATCTTTTACTTGCACGTATAGTTGTCGTATTTTATGACTAGTGCAATTCGTCGTTACTACGGCAGAATGAGTCAATGCGAAAATTTTCAAAAAAATTTTTTTTTGCGTTTTGAGTAGAAAACCACCATCTACACCTTATGGCAAAAGGAGCCAACTGCAAACGAACTATAATACGGAGAAATCAGGTCATGTAACATGAGTCACAATTAAGGTCATGAATAGTGGGTCAAACGGGTGACCCTATCACTGGGGTTTTACTATTATGACAAAAGAGTCACAGTTTGACTCATAAAATATATGGATAACTATGCAAAATATTAAAATGCTATGTTTGACAAAATGAGTCAAAATAAATAATTAACTTATATGCCAATACTACGTTTGTTAAACAAATCTAAGTTTCAACAATGTGGCAAATTGAATGAAGATAGGGCTCATGGAAACATGAACACTTTGTGTTTTACCTATTTGCTAAATTCGCTAAAACGACTTACACTGTCACTTTTTTGTAAAATCATTAATCATATGATATGCATTCATCTTACCCATAGAATCAAGGAAGGGCTAATAGTAGCCCTTGACTATGGCCTGGTGCTTATTGTTACTTTTTACAATATCACAAAAGTATTATCCTTAATATGGAGCTGCTGTGAAAAGGAACAAAGACATTATTTTCTTGTAATAGCCAAACACTACCATACCAAAGTCAGACACCAAATCAGGTCATGAACCAAGTAGGGAAGGAATTAAGCGTGATAAACAAATAAATGGGCAGAATAACCTAAAAAAACCTTTAAATTAGTGATTAATACCAAAGCAAGGTACTTAAACGCATTATTTATAGTTACCAAACTACCAAACCCAACACTACTAAAGACAAACTACACAATGAATCAGATCAATATACAAAGGCAGTGCTAAGAATAACCTAAAAAACCAATAAATTAGTGAATAATAGACAAAGGCAAGCCTGATCAATAATGGAACCACCAAGGCCTTAGCAAAATCAAAATCAAATTAACTTATTAATGAGAAGTAACTTAACCAAAACCAAACGAGTAAGAGTACCTTGGGCAATTAATTTTTTAATAAAAAAGCTCTCAAATAACCCAATAGTAAAAACGACATAAAAGTTATTAAATATAGAACTGGTAACTAAATTGTATGTGGAACTTACTATAATAACTAATGATTGCTACAAAAACTTAATAAAAAGCCTTTTGTAACAAAATATGAGTTAAAGTTCGTTTTCTAAGATTTTTAAACCTTGTTACTAACAAACCATACGTAGTCAATCAGGTATTGACTCTATTATACCTAAAGAAACACAACGAGTCACTGTATATTCGACTCATTCTGACTCTGAATAAATAATAAAATGCTGCTTTTGACAAAAAGAGTCGCAACAAAAAAATTAATTTTTATCAGCCACAGTGCATGTTTGATTTGGGGTAAATACATAAAAACGTAGCTTACCTAGAGTGTTAAAACATATTTTTGTATCAAATACTGCAACAAAAGACGGTATTTTTTTCTGACCATTTGAAAATTTAAAATGGCCATATCTCAAAACAAGGATTTTTTTCATTGACTCGTTCTGCCGTAGTAACGACGAATTTACTGATAAAATATTAAAATAACAATAATATAATAGAAATAATAATAATAATCAAACAATCAAAATAATGGATCGGTACCTCTTCGTTGAATCGAGCCACCAATCTTTCCGCTTCTTCTTCCGTTTCCGGCAGAATATAGTGCACCGTGTCAAAATACCCGTCATTTTCCGAAGGCAGAGAAAACACCGCTGAAAAAAAAACCCCAGAAATGTTGTAACATTTATTTTATTTTAATATAATTAATTAATTTGTACAACCACTTCTGACGCTACTACAACAATTTCCTAAACGGATAAGAAGAAACGTTTTTTAACAACTCCGTTTGTTAAATTTTTGCTAATGGGTCATGCAAAAATATTTAAAAATAAAGGAAAAATATGTGAGTTCATAATTGCTCTGCTCAGAGTTCAGACACATTCGCTGCCGTAACAAGGGCACGCGCTAATAAATGTTTGCCTTAGTTAGGGTCCTCAATGGCCCTAATTAAGGTGCGCCTTTATTAGAGGTTTTCAGAAAAAAAAAATCAATTTTCAAGAAAAGCAAACTATTCCGTTATATTTTTCGCGCAAATTTGTAACTATTTAAACTTTAATAGGAATAAATCGTTAATTTCGTGAATATAATAAAGCTGAAACGCGTTTCAGAAAACTATTTATTTATTTTTTATAACAACAAAATAATTTATGAAGTAATCTTAAATGAAAAGATTTATAGAGTGACTTTTTTCTGAGAACCCTAATTAGGGCACCCCGTAGTTACGGAAATAATGTGTCTGAGAAATACATAAAGATAAAGTCACATACTTTTGGTTCATATACACAGATCTATTCGATTAACCATTCTTTCGGTGGGTAGGCGGTAAAGTGCCCAGCCAAAAGCTGAATCTAACCTATGGAGCCTTCATCAAACGCCAAAGACTCCCAAATTTAATCATTCTAGCAAAACAGCACCCATCTTTCCCCGAACGACGAGTGCACAAGCGAATCAACTCCCAAAAACAACAAACAAAATCCTGAATATATCCACCAGAACTGTGCACTGCCCCCCGGGGTTATAATGGGGGGAATTCCAAAATGGGGGGCGCACGGGGGGCAACTTTTTTGAAACGAGGGGGCAATAAAACGGGGGGGGGGTGGCAAGCAGGGGAGAAAGAAAAAAAAGAGAAAAAAAAGGAGAAAAAAAGAGAGAAAAAGAAAAGGGAAAAAATGGACAAAAAAACGAAAATAAGGTAAAAATAGGTTTAAAATAGCTTAAATTGCATTGAAATAGGCTAAAAACTGCAAAAATTTCGCAATGATGGCGTCATAATAGGTAAAAAATGGCGTCATAATTTTTGGGTACTTTTTCATTTTTCCGCGGGGGGGGCAATAAAACGGGGGGGCAAATCCTCCAATATAGCGAGAAGGGCATTTTCAAACCGTGCACAGGTCTGTAGCCACCCACCTTTCATTTCCAGCAGGGCCTCGCTGGGTATTTCCTTTCGGGTCTCCTGCACCTGGCGGTAGAGTCGGTTGGCGAACTCTTCCGTGTCCGGTATTATGACGACCGCCTTGCGGCCGAAGTCCTTGAAGGGCGTCATTTTACGCTTCCGAGCATGGTGAGACACGTTCGTCTAAAATAACAAAACAGTCAAGCAGATGCATAGATTCATAATCTTTAAGGCTAGGTTATACTTTTGACAAAACGTTCTTTGGACAAATACAGCGTAAAAACGTCCTTTGAACTGTAACCCACCAAAAATAAATAATTAATTTTAATTAATTTCTAAATCCATTTATAAAAACTTAGGTTTTTTATAAGTCTGAAAGAAAAGTTTTGGGGTTTTCGTTAACCCACTCGTCTAGCCGTGTTCCCGGACACTTCACAAATATGTAAAATTATTGCCAAGTCCCGGGAATACGTGGGCTGACGAGTGGAGTATTTAAGCGGGGATCCGAGCAAGCGAGTCATAAAATCTTATTTCTATCTTCTTGATTCTGAAAAATTATAAATCAAGAAAATTATTTGGCCAGTTAGAAAATCAAGACTCCGCTCGGAACTAGTCCCTAACCCCTAGGCTAGTTCTTCCAGCCCAGTTGAAATCCAAAGCAGTTATCCTGACCAGCCCAGGGTTTGTGACAAAGACTGTGGCCTCATAGGGCCTATTGTGGGAACATATATTGTGCGACATAAAATCTTCCACCTGAATTCCACACTACGACTTCAGCGCAAGGGCCTTGTAGTGCTCCCTCGCCTGTTATCATAAAACTCACACACGACAGATAGGCAGGGACATTACAGAACTTTGTCCAAAGGACAAAATCCAAAGGGCAACGTGTTCGTAGTTTTTGTCCTTTAGACTTTTCCCTTTAAATTTTGTCCTTTGGACTTTGTCCAAAGGACAAATTCTAAGTAGCATTCATACTTCGTCCAAAGGACGTTTTGGCTTGTCCAAAGGAGGTTTTGGTTTTTCTACAATTCTCCTTTGGACTTTGTCCAAAGGACAGTTTGTCATAAGTATAAACCAGCCTTTAGGCATTATTATACTGCAAAACACCGAGGACGAAAGGGGGTTATTCCTTTTTCAAAAAAGCTAGAGTACTGATACCAATCCCCCCACCCGCCACGTTCTAAAATTCGGGGTGATTGCGGAGCCTTTCCGGCTAAAATTTGGGGGATTTCAGCAGATTTCAGAGATTAAATAATAAAACAGCTATAAATGGGGTTTCTGGGAAATATCCCCTTAAAATTGTTCCGGTTATACCCAAACCCAATACCCCCAAGATTTGAAAGTAAGGCTGAATGATGACTACACTTTCCCTACAGAGTTTTTAAAATCTAAACCTTAAAATTGAGTCCTGCCAAAGCCCTCTCCCTTCTTCGCACGAAAAGCACTGAGGTTATTTCACTGGCATGGCAGCACCCTCTTTTCTGGAATTATACTGGCATTATAGGAGTTTAGCACGAAAAGATTGTTGGGATGCATACATGGGCAAGTTGGTCCGGAGTGGGGGAGGGGGTTTGAACCCCAAATTGGGGGGGGTAATATACGAGAAACGCAAAATACGAAATACCCATATGATATCGTTTTTTTTTCTGGGGTGCATTTTACCCATATCGTTTTTCGATTTTAAGGAAAAAATAGATAAAAAACGCTAATTTTGTGTCAAAATTTTATTTAATTTAATTAATTTAATTATTTAATTTTTATTGCATTTTAAAGCTTTTTATTGCTTAAAACATTCATTTTGACCTTAAAACTTAAGTTTGGAGGCAGTTAAAAGTCAGTTTAAAGATTGTTGTTCTTCATTTTTCCAAAATTGGGAGGGGGTGGGTTATCCTTTTCTCACCCCACTTTTAAGTGGGGGGTTAAACCCTCCCTTCTCAGAATTTGGGGCGGGGGTTTAATCCCCCCGTGCCCATGTATGTTATGATATCGCAAGAACATCATAACTAGTATCAGGCCTTTGGTCATATTCTACAAACCATTATTTTAGGATCGATTTTTTAAGAAGACGATCTTTACCCATCCAAAAGGAAGAAAATAAGAAGACTAAAGAGAACGACAAAGAAACATCTCGACAAAATGTTTTATGGGCTGCAAATTTTTTAATTCGAAAACCCCAAATCTGTTAACCTTACTTGTTTCTAAGTTCCGAAGACACAGACGAAAAACTCTACAAAACATACCTGATCGATGATATAGTTTTTCTTTCTCCGGCACGCCAGTTGCAATAGTTTATTGACGGATTTTGCAGTAAGACCCATTAACATATCCCAGCGACCGTTGTGACAAATGTGCCTCGGTTGTCCGTCAACCTAAATTATTATAATAGTCTTGTAAATGGTAACCAAACGATTTAAAAACAATATTACAATGTCCCAGTTAATGTAAAATTTTGTAAATATTTTGTTTTTTTAAAGTGCTATTTTTATGAAAACGTTATTCAAAATAATAATTATAACTAACAAAAAAAACACACAAAACGAGTAATAGAATTACAAATTTTGTGCATTTACAAATCAAATTAACCCCTTAAAACAATAATAACACCCAAGGGTGAACTTTTTTTATAGAAATTTTGCGAGCAATTAAAAAGTTTGTTTTTTTTTGGGTAAATTGAGCACGCCATAAATGTTTGTTGACAAAGGCTGATTTTTTTATATTTTAGAGCCTTTTTATAGCACTGTTGAGCGATTTTAAAAATCTTTTCAAATTTTTAGCTTCTTACAAATCATACCCACCCCTGTAGGCGCTTTTTAAGATTTATCCCCAGGGTACACAACCCCTCTAGTCGGATTTTGGCTTTTATTCCGAGTAAAAATTCTCCCTACGCTTGAGTAGGTCAGACACCTATTTTTTCAACCCCCACTTAAAACCATAGGTGGGCGGGGGGGAGGAGGTTGGGGCATACATGGGCAAGTTGGTCCGGAATGGGGGGGTTAAAATCCGAGATTAAACCCCCAGGGGGGGGGGGGGTTAAAATCCGAGAAACGCAAAATACCCATATCGTTTTTTTTTCTGTAGTGCCTTTTACTGTTTTACAAAAAATTCCCGCTCTTTTTGCACAAAAACTTTTTGTTTTTGCTATTAAGTTTGGAGGCAGTTAGAAGTCATTTTAAAGATATTTTTTTTCTTTATTTTTCCAAAATTGGGGGGTTGACTTTTTCTCCCCCCCCCCCACTTCTGAGTGGGGGGGGGTTAAACCCCATTCTCAGAATTTGGGGGGTTAATCCCCCCATCCGTGCCCATGTATGGGTTGGGGGTTATACGTATACCCTCCAAAAAAAAAAATCCCGTCCGATTATAGCCCACACCCCTTTTTAAAATTTAGGAATACCCCGGACACACCCCTAAAATTTGGGGGTCCCAGTTCTAAAAACGCTAAAAATGGGGTATTTGAGGTATACCCCCAAAAAAATTTTTAGGAAACCCCCCTTCCAAATTTCGGGGGTCGGGTATACCCCTCCTCAAAATCCGGGAGGGTGCCCACCTATGTTCCCAACCCCCACTTAAAACTATTCATACATACCCGTAAAAAAACATCTGCTGACAACCCGGCTGGTCTAGTACACTAGTATCAAAAACGCCTTAGTTTCGGTACTAAAACTTTCGGCTTTTTTTTGCTTCCCCCCAAAAAAAACCTTAAAAGATTATTCTACCATGCACAGAATGTGACCTATTCTACCGAAGGAGAAGGCAGGGGAACTTACCCGCATTGTATCCATGACCGTGTCCGTACTGATCACCTCCCATCGCTCGTCCGGGTGATCTTCCAGGTATTCGTTGACCCAGGTCGTCTTTCCGGACGCCGGCAAACCCACCATCATCAAGACCTGAAACATCATAATAAAAGACCAATATTGTAACAACTTTCGTTGGGATGATGTTTAAAAAATATGACGCCTTAAAAATAATAGAAGTTATAATGAAAAGCTTGCGAAAAATGGTGTAATATAGCACGTCAGTGAACAGGTACTGAAGCCTGGCTGGGGCTGTACTGTATCGCAGATTACTGTAATACTGTACAATACTACCATAGGTGGGCAGGGGGGTTATACTGCCAAAAAATTCCGATTATCGCCGACACCTCCCTAAAATTTGGGGATACCCCGGACACCCCCTATCTAAAATTTGGGGACTAAAAACGCCAAAAATGGGATATTTGAGGTATACCCCAAAATTTTTTTTGGGACAGTCCCTTTCAAATTTCGGGGGTCGGGTATACCCTCCAAAATCCGGGAGGCTGCCCACCTATGAGTACTACAGTACTACAGAGTACTGTAGTACTGTATCGCAGATCTTTCTGCCAAAAAGTTAATAATAGAAAATTGTTTTGCATTCTTTTTATTTTGCTTCGTTTTTTTTGGACGTCGAACTTGAACAATGTAGCACTATTCTTCGTAAAAAAAACAAATAAAAAACAACCTAAAAACAGCAAAGCGGATTTTGGAATGATCCAACGCCCGAATGTAATGTGTGCGTGTTTTGCAACTTACAGAATTCAAACCATTTTAAACAGATAAAATAGTTGATAAGCTTCTGGTACGAATACTAAATAAATACCAAAATCGCCATGCAAATAAATTTTTGTTTGATTAAAACAATTAAAGATAGATCTTACTGTGCAATCGCTCTTTTTCTCAGGCGGTTTATAAGCTCGTTCTAAATTTTCAACACCCACATTACTCATAAAGGTGAATCCATCTGGCACGGGAAGCCACGAAGTCTAAAATAAAAGTTCTGTGCCATACTGTTTGCAGACCTGTGCACGGTCTGAAAATGCCCCCCCGTTTTATTGGAGGATTTGCCCCCCCCCCGTTTTACCCATATGGTTTTCCAAAATTTAAAAAGAAAACACTAAATAAATAATAGGAAATAGGAAAAAACACTAATTTTTCGGTCAAAAAGCCATTTTTATTGCACGGATGAGCTTTTTATTGCTTAAAACACTTATTTTGAAATTTAAAATTTAAGCTTTAGTTTGAAGGTAGTAGTTAGTATAGATTGGCAGCCTTCCGGATTTTGGCGTGTATACCAAAAATCCCGACCCCGACCCCCGACCCTCGAAAATTGGGGGGGGGGGGTGTCCCAAAAAATTTTCGGGGTATACCTCAGATACGCCATTTTCGCGTTTTAAGTAAATTTTAGGGGGGGTGTCCTAGTTGCCCTTTCCCCCTCCCCAAACCACACCCCCCTGCCCACCTATCGTTAGAAGTCATTTTGAAAGCATTTTTCTTCGTGTTTCCAGATTTAAAAGGAAGGTTATTCTTTTTCTCTCCTTACTTATGAGTCGAGTAGGGGGTAACCCGAACCCGCTTTCCAGAATTTGGGGGAGTTAACCCCGCACCCCTTTCCCCGTTCAGTCCCCGTTCGCCCGTCGTGGCTATGCATGCTTTTATGAATTCTCAAACACATTATTTATGGATTTTTATTGCTTTTCAGGCTGTTTTTAAAATAAAAAAAAACTTATTATGTTAACCCGTTCCCTTGCTCTATATTATGCGTATCCAACCAATTTCACACGGGTTGTTGTTGTTGCATTACCTGAAACACGGGTCTGACGAGGTTGCTGATACAAAGATAAAATTGCGTGCGCGACGCGCTAGAAAAATTATTTTGACTCTTGTCTGTGCACTGCTCCCCTTCCCAGTTGTTTAACGAGGAAGGAAAATTTTTTGAAGGCGGGAATGCGCAAAAAGATTAGCAAAAAAAAGAAAAAGCAGTAAAATATTAAGTAATAATAAGTCTAAAATAGCTTAAATTATGTTAAATAGGTTAAAAACGGCAATGGCGAATGGTCGAAAATGGGGAAAAATTTTTGGTATCTATTTTATTTTCGAGCGGGGAGACCTAGCCCAATGTATAATTATCTCTATTTCAGTGGCGTGCCCAGGGGGGGGCGGCCGCCCCACCCCCTTCCCCCGAAATCCGGCAAAGCCGGATTTTTTCGTAAGGGGGAAAATACGTTTTTTTTTAATTTTGAAAGAGAAAAATTTAATTTCTTCAATATTAATACAGAAACTTTCCTGGTGCCTTCCAAAACCATTTTAATAGTCAAAAAACCAAAATTTTCCCGCTACGCGGGTAGTTTAAATTGACAATTTATCTTATTTTTTCGATTTCAAATCGATTATCCCGTTCAGTAATTAAGGCATATATGTTTAATAAAACTACTATAAACACTATTATCCTTTTATTAACGTTTAAACACATTTTTTTAATGTATAGGTATAAAAAACCTTAAAATCATTCTGCCCCCCGGACCCCTGACAAGGGACTTTGCCCCTTGGCCCCGCTGGGGGGCTCTCGCCCCCCAAACCTCTCATATCTGGGGGACTGCCGCCCCGCAGACCCCCCTTCAGGGTTAGTATTTAGCCCCCCAGACCCCCCCCCCCGAAATGAAATCCTGGACAAGCCACTGTTCTATTTTGTCACAATTTCCACCAAATCGCGTAAAGAAGCTAATCAGGAATAGGGTTAAATAGTGGCCATTTAATCGCTATTCATAAGAGTTTTTTAATACAAACATATTTTGGAAAGATACAAAATATTGTACAAACAGCAGACCTGTGCACTGCCCCCCCCCGGGTTAAACACGGGGGGGGGAGGCAATTCCAAAATGGGGGGGGCACGGGGGGGGCAACTTTTTTGAAACGGGGGGGCGAGCGGGGGGAAAGAAAAAAAAAGAAAAAAAGGAAGAAAAAGAAAAAAAAGAGAAGGGAAAAGGGAAAAAAGGGACAAAAAAAGCGGAAATAAGGTAAAAGTGGGTCTAAATGGCTTAAAACCGTTTGAAATGACTAAAGACTCCAGCTGGAACTCACACAATGATGGCGTCATTAATGGTGATAAAAAAGCTGGGGCGACTTGTTTGGGTTCTTTTTGATTTTTTGGCGGGGGGGGGCAATAAAACGGGGAGGGGCGGATCCTCCAATAGAAAACGGGGGGGCATTTTCGGACCGTCGCGGTCTGCCAACAGTATGGCACAGAACTTTTATTTT
>JASAMX010010368.1:0-13727 GCA_030248175.1 Microlaimidae sp. YZB2_3 | reverse complement strand
TACATTACTATTACTATATTTCGTCGTTACTACGGCTAAATGAGCCAGTGTCATCATAAAACACACGTGACTGTAACTCATTCTGTAGTTAATAGGGTCTTGGTTTAAATTTAAAATGAGTCACAGGCACACATATTTTATGCGAACTGTGGCTCATTTTGCCGTAGTAACGACGATTTATTGTCTAAATCAACCTTTCTGTTAGTAAAATATGTGCCCTTTAAATTTTTTTCAGACCACAAGGTTTTTGTACTAAGCTTAGTACAAAAATAAAGCGTAGCTTCCAAAGTGCTTCGGGGCTATGTAAAATTTCATTACTATAAATAAATGAATTTACATACATCCAGGGCAATCGTGGTATCGACAGGATAATTGGGCGTTTTTCTCGTCAGCTGCTTGGATGCATGTCCTGCTGGTCTTGTCGTAACTCGGCACCACAGTGGAGTTACAAAAGCTGAAACATTCAAGAAATACTTTAAAGGTAAACCCAACGTGGCTGCAACAGTTGTTTGTTGGACTGAAAAATGCCCCCCATTAAGTAACCACTCAAATCACGAGAATCTGACGTCACTCGTTTTAGCCAATCAAATTCAGAAAATGAAAGATTTGAAATAGAAATCGATTAACTTCAGATGGTTGTCTAATTCTTATTCTTAAAGGAATAATTCTTATTTCGTGACATAAAAAAAGAAAAAAAGTTGTTTAATGAACACGTAAACAACTGTTGCAGCTACGTTTGGTTTGCCTTTAAATTACTTAATAATAATAATATATATTTAAAATATTGAAGCGTGTATTCAGCCGAGACACCTTCCGACGTCGAATCCACTTACGCCATAAACGCAAAAAAAATGCTTAATTTTGTATGACATTTTGTGCTCGGAGTGAATGGCGGCTGTACTGTTGCAGAGAAATTAGACTTTTTTCCAAAACATAAAGCTTCTCCACGGCAAAATCGACCTGCATTAGAATGAGGTCGAATTATTGGCGCAGCGCAAAGCATTATAAAAAAAATTCAAGCGAGCTGCCATAAACGCAAAAAAATGCTTAATTTTGTATGACATTTTGTGCTCGGAGTGAATGGCGGCTGTACTGTTGCAGAGAAATTAGACTTTTTTCCAAAACATAAAGCTTCTCCACGGCAAAATCGACCTGCATTAGAATGAGGTCGAATTATTGGCGCAGCGCAAAGCATTATAAAAAAAATTCAAGCGAGCTGATTTCGCTCAAATTTTTAGAAAAAAACTCGAAAAAGTATGTTCTAACGGCATATCTTGCGGCGTTTCTTATTTCGTACTAATGAAAAAGTTTTGTTTTTTTGGAACCATGTTTTTTTCATCGCATCGGCCGTAGTGATGACGTCATAGAAAAACAATTTTTTACTAACCCTTTTAAAACATATAGCCAACAAAAGTCTGAGCTATGCTCCGATATATGTCCCGTATACATATTCTACCCCCGGTATGGAGATATAACCTTTCAAAGTTCGAGTTTTGTCGCCAGTCCGCATCATTTTTGTATATAGGAGGTAGGTAGGTGGAAGGGTGAACGCAAGTAGGAGGCCACAAAAATTTCCGGAGGCAGGAAAGAGGCAGGGCGGAGGTATTCAAAGTTATTTTGGAGGTAGGTACGATATCGGTGCTACTGCCTCTTTTGTTAAAGCATATACCTGCTAGGAGGACTCGTAGACAGTGTGGAGGTAGTAAAGGTTAATTTAATATGGAGGCAAGTAGAAGGCAGGTTGGAGGCAACAAAACTTGCAATGAAAGCAGGTAGGAGGCGGGTGAAAACCTGCCTCCCTAATTGAAGGACTTTCTTCTTACCGGAGTGTCGCTACAGCACAACAACCCACAGTCATTATAAAATACAGGTTGATAGGTTGGTTTTTGAAGTCTAAAATGAGTCACAATCGCATATATTTTATAGGCATTGTGGCTCATTCTATCGTAGTAACGACGATATTTAATGTGCAGCCGCCACACGAAAACCATTTCATTCGAATGGTGTTGATATACGCAACAGAATCTTTTCAATCTTTTGGATTTTATATGAAATCTGCATTTCTTTTATCATAAATGGATGGTATAGTCAGACTATTTTTAAAATCTACACTTATATATCAAATCTTATTTTAATTCATTTATATAGGTTACAAACGCCAGCTAAACTTACGTAATAAAGCTTGTAACTTACCTGTAGTTAGTGACACCATAAGTGAGCGTTATGTTTGGTTCCGTTGCTTTTGAAACATTTTTCCTGCAATGATTGCACCCTGGGAATGGGCACTCGTCTCCGAAATAATTGTTGCATTCGTAATAGTTACCGTCTGAGCAGCGTAAATTGTACAGATGTAAGGGATCTAAACAAAGTAAAAAGAAAGACAGTATCAACTTCTTTTACGATTCGTGTCAAACTTCCCAATTTATAAATTCCATATAAGCGAGATTGAAATATGAAAAGAGCGTTTACAACGGTTGAATCGTCTTAATTCTTTGGTCGGAAAACCGCGATAAAATACTCAACGTACATATCGTCGTTACTATGGCAAAATAAGCCACATGTATTATGAAATACACGTGATTGTGACTCATTCTGTACTTATTAAGATCCTGATTTAAACTTAAAATGAGTCACAGTCACATATATTTTATACGATATGTGGCTCATTTTGCCGTAGTAACGACGATATATACAAACTTAAAGACCAATCAGCTGCGCGCGACCCATGGGCTTATGCAAATTAAACGACACCGTGTGCAAATTGTTTCTAACGTGAAACTCATCGATTGTCGTGGTTTTTCAGAGGTCAGACGTCTTAAAAAGTTTTTTTTTTTTAACGCGTCTTCAACGCTGAATGAAAATCCCCTTTTTGAGTTTATAAAAGAACACGGAAACTAACGAATGAACGCATTTTTAAGAACGAAAAGCGCGTCTGAGACGCGGAGTAGAAAGCGCGCCAGTATGTAGCTCAGCTCATTGTGAAAATGCTGCGCGACCCGGCATTTTTGCACACTTCTCGTCTGAGCCGCGGTAACAATCGGAAGGGGTTAAACCTGAGCAGTGCTACCGCGTTTTTCTCCTACTTTTCCGACCCACTTCTTCGCATAAATAATCAAAAGCGAGTGAGGTAGAGTAACTGACTTAAATCCGGCCAGCGTTAATTTCGGGCACTGACTATTGCGCCTTCCACACTCAAAATTGTGTTAGTAAACTCAATACATCAATATCAATACGTCAAGATCTGTCTAGCTATAGAGCCAGTTGATTAAATAATTTTGTGCATGGCAAAAATAACAGCCGGTAGACGAAACTACAGCTAACCGAATTTAAGTTAGGTACCCTAACGTAAATCTGTGGGTGTTCGGTCAGTTATTGATTTATATTATCCTTGACTCTCACGAAAGTGAGTTTGAGGTCTGGAAATTGCGTTCGCAATTAATTACCTTAAGGTAGAACTTCAAAGTTTTTTTTTTGACGACAGATCTTTTTTAATTACATCTTACTATACGTAGTTTGACCTGCTGATTCAATTTTTGACATTCATTTTTCTTTAAAAAAATGTTATCGTCCACAATCATCAAATAACATCAATAAAATACATGTAAAAAATACAAAACATTAATAAAGTTTATTACCAAAAATATTCTATTTTTCCATTTTCTATTCAGCGTATCTTAAATAATAAAACATTTTTTTAAATTAAAAAGCTTTAAAATAAAAAAAATTTTCGGCGTTAAATATATGGTCGAGCGACTACTCGAACCCATGGATGCGACGATCCGAGCGCGACGTACTAACCACTGCGCTACGGTGTCTCCTGCGATTTTCAATTAAAAGGAGCTTTTAAAGGAATGGTTCAAAATGTAGTTTCTCGGCGTCAATTAAGAGAAAATTAAACGAAAATTAAAAAAAATTGATAGGTTATTTTTAAACAAAAGTTTGGAAATAGTTAGATATAGGCTTTTACCATTTTTTTTATTATAAACGAATAAAAAAGCACTTCAGGATTTTTTTACTATATATTTTCGTAAAAAAAGTCTTTTTTGCAATTTAAAAAAAATCCTAAGATCATTTTGAACCCAAACCACCTCTGAAAGTTGCCCCCTACATTACCCTAATTTATTATAAAATTTTGCCCAAAAATAACCAAACAATTTTTTTTAAAAGGCCTTATTGTGGTTTTCAAAAGTAGAATCCATGGACATCTGTTGCGAACTGGACAAACTTTTCGGTGATGTTTTTATAACCACTGGATAGCACAGATTCTTAACTTTTTATAGCACCCCACTTTTATGGGCCAAAAATTAATATTTATAATGATATGCGACTTTTAGTCCAAGTGTTCAAAACTGTGAAGTTCTACCTTAAAGGTGCGGTGTGGAGTTAAACTTTTTGTCTTCGATTTTGATAACTTTTTGTGAAAACCTTACACCTGCCCCAATAGCATTTTTTTCATTTAGTGTTTATTTTAAAAAATGAAATTTTGTTCTTCCCGCTAAAACGGAAATTTCAAAAATCGCAGAAATAAATTTTTAAAGTTGCGATCCAAGTGTCCTAATCTAATTTTTAAATTTTCGTATTTATTCACCCCTGAAATAATATTTGAATTCATTCACACTGTCAACTTAGGGCTGGTTCATGGTAATGACAAAACGTCCTTCGGACAAAGTCCAAAGGACGTTTTTACATAGTTTTATACGCTGTATTAGTCCTTTGGACTTCGTCCAAAGGACAAAGTCAAAGTTGAAGTCCTTTGGACTTCGTCCAAAGGACGTTTTGTCATAAGTATGAACGCACCCTTAGTGTGGGCTCGCAGTGCGACGCGACGACAGCTGTTATTTTTTTATTGTGCGGTTTTTCAGTAGTTCATACGTACCGTGCTATTCATAAAAGCTTTGGATCGGTCCAAAGCGGACTGGGTCCGCTATTTACGCAGACCGGTCTGCGTAAAAAGCGGTCCCAGTCCGTTTTGATCATCGTACTATTCATCGCGAGTACACCGCTTTTCTACTATGCACATTTAATCAAATTTGCGTAAAACTATTAAAAAACTGAATATTTCTTCTTTATTACTGAAATTAGAAAATCATTTTATTAAGTTTTAATTCATTAAGTTTTAAAATTTAAAAATAATGTGAACAATTCTCTGACAAACGAAACATCTGATTTGGACGTGTGCATTGCATTTGCAATAACGAACTGGGACCGCTTTTTACACAGACCGGTCTGTGTAAAAAGCAGACCCAGCCCACTTTGGACCGGGTCCAAAAGTTTTATGAATAGCACGGGTAGTTCCAAGTTAATACATAGTCATCTTGTTGATACATACCAAATTTGTAGACTTCAGTCGTTGATGCAAAACCACCTTGTTCCATACTTTCATTCGAATAGTCCGAAGTAAAATTGTCCATTAATGAAAGATCTGATACAACGGGAATAGGCACGGTCTAATTTTACTTCAGCCGGTAATTTTTTTCTTTTTATTAAAACTTGATTGAGGTTAACGCCAAATAAAATCTTATAATAAGAATTTTTACAGATGAATTGCCAGATAAATTATGTATCTTACAAGAAAAACGAGTTGGTTTGTGGTTATCTTGGTAATGGTAATGCTTCCGCCATACTTTTAGCATCCGTTCACACTGTTCAGGTACATAATTGACAGTGTCATATAACTAGTCTAGTATGGACTGGACTAGTTATATTTTACTAACAATAAATTAAAAGAAAATTAAAATAGCATAAAAACACATATAAAGAGACTCTTATGGCACTGCCATAATTATTCATACATCAACAAGTTAACATATGGGGCAGATTATTCAGATGGGCAGAGAAGTTACAGAGTTACATGCAAAATTTTACGGAAAGACCGCATCTGTAGCCACCCAACCCACCCACCTTAACCTGAACTACAGTACAACTAAATGTAAACCCAGCGTGGCTGCAACAGTTGTTCGTTGGACCGAAAAATGCCCCCCATTAAGTAACCACTCAAATCACGAGAATCTGACGTCACTCGTATCAGCCAATCAGAATTCGTAAAATGAAAAATTTGAAGTAGAAATCAACTTTAGATGGTTTAGGAATAATTCCTATTTTGTGACATAAAAAAGAAAATAGTTGTTTATTGAACACGTGAACACACTGTTGCAGCTACGTTTGGTTTTCCTTTAGGCAAGTTTTTTAAATTACCACCTAATACTAGTTATTTTCTTACCTTTTATTATTATGCTTTGGAGTTCCAGCCTATTAAAGCAAAAAGAGATAAGCTCCACCCCTTAAATAAGCGATTTTAAGTTTGTTTAAAATATATTCTAAATTGATTTCCAGGCTTTTTCTAAGTTATTTTCTTCTACCACTACTTTTATCGATTTTAATAAGTTTTGAAAAAATTTCCTTTACAAATAAAATTCTGACATAAAAGAGTATGGCATTACTTTTTAATTATTCATTAAATTAAAGTTAAAGTCTTCCACGTTTAAATTAAGGCGTAACCGCTCTTCGCCAGGAAGAAATAGAGAATAAACGCGCGAGCGAAGAAATTAAAAAAAAATGCCAATGGTTATGTAACCAATAGTTATTTAGTTGTGTCACCTGTTTTTCTGTACATGATATTTTCTCGAAGAAAGAATGGTTACTTAAATACCTTGCTATTTTCACCCTGATGAAAATAACTTTTAGTCCAAATATAAAACGGAGCTCTGGAGCAGGGAGTTGCTTCGGAATTTTAAAAAAGAGGAGCTCCAGGGAGTATCACTATCTAACACCCTCCAGGAAACATCCCTACTTAATAATATCAGCAAACAATTTACAAGGGCTTCTCTTATGTATAGGTACAACGGGAGATGTATATAGGAACAGGAGAACCTCCACATAAGCTGTTTTCTAACATACGTTTATAAAAAAAATTTGCTGCGTGAGTTGACCGGGATTATTTAGACCGTTACAGAATTTGGTTTTCAAATTATAATTTAGCATTGTCTGCAATCTCTTATTAGACAAAAAAAGAAAATAAAAAGAAAACAAATTAGTTGTGTATTAATATTCTTTGTTAATATTTTTTACTACGTAAGTTGATGGAGATGAGGGTTCGGGTATATTTAAGACTATTAAAATTTCTGTCATCTCAATTTTTTTAGAAAAAACACAAAAAAAAATCAACGACTGTAGTGAT
This sequence comes from Microlaimidae sp. YZB2_3, assembly GCA_030248175.1. Lineage (NCBI taxonomy): Eukaryota > Metazoa > Nematoda > Chromadorea > Desmodorida > Microlaimidae > Microlaimidae sp. YZB2_3. The sequence goes on along the minus strand of JASAMX010010368.1, from coordinate 6,550 downwards.
ATAAGTAGGCAGCGGTGGCAGCGGTGGTGGTGGATTTCCAGTACAATAGATTTTTTCTGGGTTCAAATCTGCAGGATTCATGTTTCCGTAAAATGTACAGTTAAAACACTTCTCCCAGGGCCCTTTGCACTCGCTACATTCGAAAAATTTTTGTGGGCTATTGGGAGCAGGGGTAAGGTTTTCACGAAAAATAATCAAAATCGAAGACAAAAAGTTTGACTCCGCACCGGACCTTTAAGGTAGAACTTCACAGTTTTGACCACTTGGACTAAAAGTCGCATATCATTATAAATATTAATTTTTGGCTCATAAAAGTGGGGTGCTTTTAAAAGTTAAGAATCTGTGCTATCCAGTGGTTATAAAAACATCACCGAAAAGTTTGTCCAGTTCGCAACAGATGTCCATGGATTCTACCTCTGAAAACCACAATAAGGCCTTTTAAAAAAATTGATTCGTTATTTTTGGGCGAAATTTTATAATAAATTAGGGTAATGTAGGGGGCAACTTTCAGAGGTGGTTTCGGTTCAAAATGATCTCAGGATTTTTTTTAGATTGCAAAAAAAAACTTTTTTTACAAAAATATATAGTAAAAAAAATTCTGAAGTGCTTTTTTATTCGTTTATAATAAAAGAAATGGTAAAAGCCTATATCTAACTATTTCCAAACTTTCGTTTAAAAATAACCTATCAATTTTTTTTAATTTTCGTTTAATTTTCTTTTAATTGACGCTGCGAAACTACATTTTGAACCATTCCTTTAAAAGCTCCTTTCAATTGAAAATCCCAGAGGTTGTTTAATAGTTATGTTTTTACTCTGCAATATCCATTTTCCGGAGCCCCGGCCGTTTAAAACGAAGCAAGATCTGGAGCTCCACGAGCGATTTAACTTATTTAGGAGACTTCTGATAGTTTTTTGCGACAGATCTTTTTAATTACATTCCTATCGTAGTTTGATCTGCTGATTCTTTTTGACTTCTTTTTCTGTACTCTTGTTTCCTCTTTCTTTGTCAATATAGTTTTTATATTTATTTTTCTCTCCTGTCGTTTGCTTTCGGCGAAAAATAGGGACACCGTAGCGCATGGTTAGTACGTCGCGCTCGGATCCTCGGATCCATGGATTCGAGTAGTCGCTCGACCATATTTTTAACGCCGAAAAATTTTTTTTATTTTTTAGCTTTTTAATTTAAAAATTAATGTAATTTAATTATCTTAAGAATACGCTAAATAGAAAATGGAAAAATAGAATATTTTTGGTAATAAACTTTATTAATGTTTTGTATTTTTGACATGTATTTTATTGATGTTATTTGATGATTGTGGACGATAACATTTTTTTACAGAAAAATGAATGTCAAAAATTGAATCAGCAGGTCAAACTACGTATAGTAAGATGTAATTCAAAAAGATCTGTCGTCAAAAAAAAACTTTGAAGTTCTACCTTAAGGTAATTAATTTCGAACGCAATTTCCAGACCTCAAACTCACTTTCGTGAGAGTCAAGGATAATATAAATCAATAGCTGACCGAACACCCACAGATTTACGTTAGGGTACCTAATTTAAATTCGGTTAGCTGTAGTTTCGGCTACCGGCTGTTATTTTTGCCATGCGCAAAATTATTTAATCAACTGGCTCTATAGCTAGACAGATCTTGACGTATTGATATTGATGTATTGAGTTTACTAACACAATTTTGAGTGTGGAAGGCGCAATAGTCAGTGCCCGAAATTAACGCTGGCCGGATTTAAGTCAGTTACTCTACCTCACTCGCTTTTGATTATTTATGCGAAGAAGTGGGTCGGAAAAGTAGGAGAAAAACGCGGTAGCACTGCTCAGGTTTAACTCCTTCCGATTGTTACCGCGGCTCAGACGAGAAGTGTGCAAAAATGCCGGGTCGCGCAGCATTTTCACAATGAGCTGAGCTACATACTGGCGCGCTTTCTACTCCGCGTCTCAGACGCGCTTTTCGGTCTTAAAAATGCGTTCATTCGTTAGTTTCCGTGTTCTTTTATAAACTCAAAAAGGGGATTTTCATTCAGCGTTGAAGACGCGTGAAAAAAAAAACTTTTTAAGACGTCTGACCTCTGAAAAACCACGACAATCGATGAGTTTCACGTTAGAAACAATTTGCACACGGTGTCGTTTAATTTGCATAAGCCCATGGGTCGCGCGCAGCTGATATGTCTTTAAGTTTGTATATATCGTCGTTACTACGGCAAAATGAGCCACATATCGTATAAAATATATGTGACTGTGACTCATTTTAAGTTTAAATCAGGACCTTAATAAGTACAGAATGAGTCACAATCACGTGTATTTCATAATACATGTGGCTTATTTTGCCATAGTAACGACGATATGTACGTTCAGTATTTTATCGCGGTTTTCCGACCAAAGAATTAAGACGATTCAACCTTTGTAAACGCACTTTTCATATTTCAATCTCGCTTATATGGAATTTATGAATTGGGAAGTTTGACACGAATCGTAAAAGAAGTTGATACTGTCTTTCTTTTTACTTTGTTTAGATCCCTTACATCTGTACAATTTACGCTGCTCAGACGGTAACTATTACGAATGCAACAATTATTTCGGAGACGAGTGCCCATTCCCAGGGTGCAATCATTGCAGGAAAAATGTTTCAAAAGCAACGGAACCAAACATAACGCTCACTTATGGTGTCACTAACTACAGGTAAGTTACAAGCTTTATTACGTAAGTTTAGCTGGCGTTTGTAACCTATATAAATGAATTAAAATAAGATTTGATATATAAGTGTAGATTTTAAAAATAGTCTGACTATACCATCCATTTATGATAAAAGATAATGCAGATTTCATATAAAATCCAAAAGATTGAAAAGATTTTGTTGCGTATATCAACACCATTCGAATGAAATGGTTTTCGTGTGGCGGCTGCACATTCAATATCGTCGTTAATACGATAGAATGAGCCACAATGCCTATAAAATATATGCGATTGTGACTCATTTTAGACTTCAAAAACCAACCTATCAACCTGTATTTTAAAATGACTGTGGGTTGTTGTGCTGTAGCGACACTCCGGTAAGAAGAAAGTCCTTCAATTAGGGAGGCAGGTTTTCACCCGCCTCCTACCTGCTTTCATTGCAAGTTTTGTTGCCTCCAACCTGCCTTCTACTTGCCTCCATATTAAATTAACCTTTACTACCTCCACACTGTCTACGAGTCCTCCTAGCAGGTATATGCTTTAACAAAAGAGGCAGTAGCACCGATATCGTACCTACCTCCAAAATAACTTTGAATACCTCCGCCCTGCCTCTTTCCTGCCTCCGGAAATTTTTGTGGCCTCCTACTTGCGTTCGCCCTTCCACCTACCTACCTCCTATATACAAAAATGATGCGGACTGGCGACAAAACTCGAACTTTGAAAGGTTATATCTCCATACCGGGGGTAGAATATGTACGGGACATATATCGGAGCATAGCTCAGACTTTTGTTGGCTATATGTTTTAAAAGGGTTAGTAAAAAATTGTTTTTCTATGACGTCATCACTACGGCCGATGCGATGAAAAAAACATGGTTCCAAAAAAACAAAACTTTTTCATTAGTACGAAATAAGAAACGCCGCAAGATATGCCGTTAGAACATACTTTTTCGAGTTTTTTTTCTAAAAATTTGAGCGAAATCAGCTCGTTTGAATTTTTTTTATAATGCTTTGCGCTGCGCCAATAATTCGACCTCATTCTAATGCAGGTCGATTTTGCCGTGGAGAAGCTTTATGTTTTGGAAAAAAGTCTAATTTCTCTGCAACAGTACAGCCGCCATTCACTCCGAGCACAAAATGTCATACAAAATTAAGCATTTTTTTGCGTTTATCGCGTAAGTGGATTCGACGTCGGAAGGTGTGTCGGCTGAATACACGCTTCAATATTTTAAATATATATCGTCGTTACTCTGACACAAAGAGCCACAATTATTATAAAATCAACGTGACTCTGACTTATTTTGTTTACATTTTTTGAGTGTTAAGATATAAAAAAGAGTCACAGTTACAAGTATTTTTCGACGCATTTGACTCATTGTGTCAGAGTAACGACGATATTATTATTATTAAGTAATTTAAAGGCAAACCAAACGTAGCTGCAACAGTTGTTTACGTGTTCATTAAACAACTTTTTTTCTTTTTTTATGTCACGAAATAAGAATTATTCCTTTAAGAATAAGAATTAGACAACCATCTGAAGTTAATTGATTTCTATTTCAAATCTTTCATTTTCTGAATTTGATTGGCTAAAACGAGTGACGTCAGATTCTCGTGATTTGAGTGGTTACTTAATGGGGGGCATTTTTCAGTCCAACGAACAACTGTTGCAGCCACGTTGGGTTTACCTTTAAAGTATTTCTTGAATGTTTCAGCTTTTGTAACTCCACTGTGGTGCCGAATTACGACAAGACCAGCAGGACATGCATCCAAGCAGCTGACGAGATAAACGCCCAATTATCCTGTCGATACCACGATTGCCCTGGATGTATGTAAATTCATTTATTTATAGTAATGAAATTTTACATAGCCCCGAAGCACTTTGGAAGCTACGCTTTATTTTTGTACTAAGCTTAGTACAAAAACCTTGTGGTCTGAAAAAAATTTAAAGGGCACATATTTTACTAACAGAAAGGTTGATTTAGACAATAAATCGTCGTTACTACGGCAAAATGAGCCACAGTTCGCATAAAATATGTGTGCCTGTGACTCATTTTAAATTTAAACCAAGACCCTATTAACTACAGAATGAGTTACAGTCACGTGTGTTTTATGATGACACTGGCTCATTTAGCCGTAGTAACGACGAAATATAGTAATAGTAATGTATAGTTAACTTCGTATGGCATACGTTAATAAAGTTTTTGTATACATCGATCGTACCGTCAGCAAGATATGCTCACCTGAAGTTTTATTTAGTCCACAACATTTTTGTACAAACTTTAGTTTTTGAATAATTAAAGAATAAAACCGCTATTAACGATTCAAAATTTGTGTTTAATATTTTTTAAAACGTATTAAAATGTGAAGAACAGTTCTAAAAATACACCTAAAATTTAGTTCTTGGCTTTAGTTAATTAAGGGCCAAGGGGTGGAATTAAAATAAATCGAGTTTATTAGTTTGTATTAGTGATGTTCTTCCCTTCCAATATCATGCTCCGGAGCTCCGGTTATTTAAAGCGGAGGGCGGAGCTCCGGAGCTCCGCCCCTTAAATGAGCGAATTTAAGCTTATTTAGGCTTGAAATTTACTAAAAATTACTCCATGTACATTTTTAATACTATTTTTATCGTTTTATGTAAGTTTTGAAGGAAAAATAAATTACAAAAAAATTTGACTTAATAATCTAAAACATCACTTTTTAATTATTCATAAAATTAGTACAAAAATTCCTAAAAGCGGAGCTTCGGAGCTCTGAGCTCCAGAGAACATCAGTATTTTCTATACAATAAATTTATGCGTAAAAAGCACGTTCAGTTTGGTGTACAAAGAGTATCTTACTAGCGATATCCTACCCTCTAATATCATTCTCCGGGGCTCCGGCCATTTAAAAACGAGTGAGCTTCGGAGCCTTGCCTTTTAAATCAGCCATTTTAGGCTTTTTTAAGCTTGAAATACATTGAAATTACTCGATTTAGATTTTAAGACTATATTTCTAGCATTTTAAATAGGTTTTGAAAAAAAATTCATATCCAAAACAATTTTGAAAAAATAATCTATTTTTAAATTATTTATAATTTTAGTACAAAAATAGGGTAAAGCTCCGGTGTTGCTCCGGAACTTTTAAAAGCGAAGCTCCGCTCCGGAGCTCGGGGGAACATTACGTGTTTTTACGTTTGTAAAGTTTTGATTTACTGCACGTTTTTTTTAATGACACGGCATTGTTTTTATGACTCATTATGAAACTCATTCAGAAGAAGCACAAGCCGTATGCATAAGAGACCACAAACAAGCCAAAGTGACTCAAATTTGAACTAACTATATACCTTAAGCGAATGAGATTAGAAGGTTTGTAAATGGATTTTTTCAAAATTAAACTTGCCAATTAAAACAATACTACCAACTAAGAAGTATTTTTATTTGTTATAATCTGTGCTGAATCCATGGCAGATAAAGGCGAATTTTAAAACCTTTTTATTCCAACGTTTCGAAACGATAAAACAAATTTTCGTCAGGATCTCCGTAAGTAAGACTTTCACGAAGATTTGTTTTATCATTTCGAAACGTTGAAATAAAAGTTTTTAAAATTTGCCTTTATCTGCCATGCATTCAGCAAATATTACAAGAAAATATGACTTTCAAGGCAGCCCAAAAAATTTTGAGATATTTTTATGTGGTTTTGACGCGTTGATATGTGTTTTTTAACAATTAAAATTTTCCGTGATAACTTTTGATAATTTTTACTTCTAGACAAAAACTTTTGCTACGCTTGCGTGGATCACGGCAGTTACCATCCGCAAAGAAATTACTCAGCACAAGACATAACGTTTTTAAGTTGTGATAATTGCAACATAAACTACAATACCTCCTA
>JASAMX010010367.1:0-13406 GCA_030248175.1 Microlaimidae sp. YZB2_3 | reverse complement strand
AAAACGCGTAGTTCGATTCAAAACGTAGTATAATGTGTCCTGAATTACTAGCAATAAAAATATATAAGATAAAAATATAGGATTATCGTAATTATGTTATATATTTTTGTAAGCATCACAATTGAAAAGTACTTTTAAAATTTCATAAAACTATTTACAAAACAGTTAATAGTGTAACGCCTGAGCGCGACTCACCGATTGCGATCACAATCGTCTGAACCATGGTGCACGCACTTTAATCACCAACTATTCACAGGAGCCCGTAATTGTGAACGCATTTTTAGGCACTTTAATGATTTAGGGAACTTAGTTCGGCAAGTAGGGAGCTTAGATCCGATAATTTAAAGCTAATAAAATATCACCCGAAACTTAAATTTAAGTCGATTTTTTATTTGAGCATAAAATTTAGTTTTTAATAATTCCGTATAACTTTGCCATGGCCAGGTCAGGGTTCCCTATTTAGTAATCCAAAAACGGAATTAGATGCCGCCTTTTTAATGATTTTTTTAACGAACAATATTTTAGACGTATTTTGTTTACATATACTAACACAGTAGTTATACTCCAAGTTTTGGAATAAACTAAAGTCAGTGGACTTGAAAAAAATTTCAGGTGAGCATATTTTACTAGAGGTACGGTATACTCCAAGTTTTGGAATAAACCAAAGTCAGTGGACCTGAAAAAGTTTCAAGTGAGCATATTTTACTAGAGGTACGGTAGTTTTATAAAAGAAATTATATTAATGTTTAGAATTTAAAATTAGCTATATATTCATTATAACCATTGTTTATTTAACTTTTTTGTCAGTGAAATATGCCGGTTTAAATTTTTTTACTCGCATCATTTTTGTACAAGCTTTAGATGGCTACTTTTAGCATATAAAAATAATTACAGCTAATGTGCGAAATTAAAAGTTAGTCAAAACTATTTAAGGTACCCTACCTGTAATAGTTTTTTCTTATTTAGTTAAAAAACAAAAATTTATTTTTAAAAACAATAAACAAACTGCTTCAAGATAATCCGTGTTTTGGTTTGGTTTCCTTTAAATTTGCTTAAAAAATATTTTTGTGAAATTTGAGTTTTTGAGTTTTTAGTCTGTTGATAGATTCAACAAACTATCGTAATAGCAAAAATTGTTTAAGGTCGTTAGTTTAAAAAACCATTTTAATTTTATTTTCTTGCAGGAACTGCGTTTGCATGGAACGTAATTGGAATGTCAGTAGCAATGGCTTTTTCTGCCATATTTATTATTCCTGTAATATACCAAGTGGAATCCGTCAGCGTATACAAGTATTTGGAACTTCGTTTTCAATCTAAGCTGTTGCGCATTATTGGATCCGTTATTTTCGCCCTGACAACTCTTATGTACATGGCTATAGTTCTATACGCGCCGTCCATTGCGCTATCGGGAGTTACAGAAACGCCTACTTGGGTCCTTCTGATCACAATTGGAATCATCTGCACCTTTTACACTACCATTGGGGGTCTTAAGGCTGTTGTTTGGACCGATACTTTTCAGGTTTGAGTAGTTTAAAATCTTTAAAAAAGTTTTGGTATAGATTTAAGTGTAACTATAAAAAATTGAGTTTGGCTTGTGCAGTGGTTCAGTTAATAAAATAGGGAGATATAATAATAAATAAGTTGGAATGAATGTTGTTAAATAATAATAGCTTGTAAGTCGATTTATCCTAATTGATTATCATGTGAACTCCATTTTTTATTTATAGATATTAATTACACGTAATGGGATAGACCTTTAGATATATACTCTCTGCGCTATAAATTTCACACTGTCTTAAATTATTTAAAAATTTAAATTATGAATCATACAAAACATTTTTTCCAAAGTAATGTTTTGAAATCATACAAACATTTTGATTCCTTATGGTATGTTATTAGAATATAAATACACTGCAACTATCATAAATTAAACATATTTTTATAGGTTTTATTTCGCAAAAAATCTAATTATTGAGATGCTAGTAGAATGAACAACATTAAAGTCCAAGTGTACTTTCTTTACAATTTAAACAAGCATTTTTTATTGTAGATGGAAGGGAGAGGACAAAAATTATGATTGCTTTAAACGAGCCCCAGAAGAAAACATAGTCCAGGAAACTTCGAAAAAATAGAGATGGAATTTTTTTTTGATTTCATCTTTTAAACCCAAATTTTATATTTCAAAGAGGAGTAGCTTGATTTACACGGTTTTGATTTAAATAAAAAACTAAAAACATTAATAAATACTTTAAAAGCCAACGTTTAATTTAATTTCTTAAATTATTGTAGTGATTTTTGTTTAGGCAATTGTTATGTATGGCGGAAGTTTCGCATTAATTATTCTTGGAACTATGAAGGTTGGTTCTCTACAGGAAGTGTGGAGAATAAACAAAGATTATAATCGGTTGAAAGGAGTTTTTTACACCGACCCAAATCCTTTTCAATATATGACAGTTTGGACGGCTGGATTCGGTGCTATGTGGTATTGGATGTGCAGCTGTTGTTCAAATCAACTCTACCTCCAGAGGTTTTGCAGCATGTCATCCATTAGAAAAGCACGCGCTATGGTAATAGTTGCTATTCCTTTCCAATGTCTTATAATTGTAATGGCGATGTATACAGGACTTTTGATGTTTGCTTACTACCAAGAACTAGGCTGTGATCCGATAAGATCAGAATTAATTAGCACCAAAGATCAGTTGGTGATTTATTTTATGATCGAAATATTTGAGAATCTGCCTGGTCTTCCTGGGGTTTTTCTGGCCTGCCTTTTCAGTGGTACTCTCAGTACAGTTTCCAGTGGAATCAACTCTTTATCCGCTGTTGCGTTGGCGGATTATGTTAAACCAATCGTGAGGTTGTTTCTTCGCAGGCCTATTGGTGAAAAAACAGCAAGTATTTTGACTATTATAATCGGTGTATTTTGCGGTGCATCGGCAGTAGGATTGGCTTTCGCCGCTGAGCCGCTAGGTGGTATATTTTCTGCAGTTTTTTCTGCTCTTGGAGGTTTGGGCGGACCTTTACTGGGTCTCATGCTGCTGGGAGTTTTGGTACCATGGGCAAACTGGATCGGCGCCTTAGTTGGAACAACAGTGGGCGCTGGTCTCTGCGTTTGGGTATTTATCGGTGCTTACATTCGCAAGCCGCCCAAACCGGAGTTGTGCACTACTGTCACCAACTGTGTTTTTCTTAACCTTACCGACTATTCGTTTAATACATCTGCCTTTGCAGATCAAACCTGTCATCTAAATAGTACATTAACTCTGTCCAGGTTTGTTTTGGAACCGGAAAATCCCCTAGATCGATTTTACGCCCTCTCAAGTCTTATGTATCCGGTACTTGGTGCGGTCTCAGCGCTAATACTTGGATCTTTTATTAGCGCTTTAACTGGCGGTAGAAGTGCTGGGACAGATAAGAATCTTATTTATTGGTACTGCAAATGGGACTCTGACAGTGGAACACGTCGATACAAAGGTGAAACTGAAGATGATTTTGCCGAAAAACTCGCAACATGGCGTCAAAGGCCAAAACCACAAAAAAGAACTGGAATAGATGCCGTGAGCAAACGGGTACATCCCCATTATGTAGGTTATTATACTACATCTTCTCCCGAAAAGCCAATTTATGAACTAAATGACAGAAAACGCAACAGTACAATTGTATAAAATGTTCATAAAGCTTTTTTGTTGTTGTTAATATTGTGCATTATGTTTTAAAACTTAAATGGTAGAACTTCAAAAATTACACTATACCGTTAGAAATAAAAAGAAATTTTTAGTGTCAAATAAAATTTACTAATGTTATAATATTTTTATGGGATTTCAAAGTGTTGGTTAAAATTACACAGGAGTATGACTTAACAAATCGTTTGTTTCGTTTGTAAAATCAAAAAACCCAGATTTTCATGATTATACAAAGCATTTTATTTTAGACAAATCTTTATTTTAATAAGTTATACTAAGTTATAATTGTAAAATTCTCTCAAAAATTACTACGATGTTTTACCAAATGAATTTAAATGAACGTAAAAACGAACATACACATCACATATTTATTATTGCCAATTTTTTTTGTGGCCAAGAATCACTTTTCGTTTAGCAAGTAAAGTTAAAAATTGCTAAAAAAATTTTTGCTAACATAAAATATATATTTTTAAGATTTTAAATCAATTATTTCGGGTATCTCTACCGTTTCAATACTAAAAAAACTTAATAATGTTAGCGATGTTAGTTTTTTTTAGTTTTTGTGGGACACAAATGTTGTGTATAAATCATGTTTTTGTTTTTTAAATCTTTATTATAAAATTTATAAAAAATCTAAAATACAATATTAAAATAGAACTAAAATATTGCTTGGAGGCAAACTTTCAACCTTTGGAACATTCGCTGGAATGAAAAGCACCGCGCCATAGGGCATGATTAGTTCGCTTCGTTGTTTAGGTTCGTTTGAGCCTAGAGCACTTCGAGCTAGAATTTAAAGCCGAAAATTAGGAACTTGGAGCCGAAAGTGAGGATTTTGTAACCGAGAATTTGAGATCGCTAAAAACTATGCCTAAGCCGAGCTTAAAGGTGCCGTGCGGTATCAAAACTTTTGTCTTCGATTTTGATTTTGTGAAAATCTTACCAGTTCCCCCAATAGCCCACAAAAATTTTTTCAACAAAATATCTCCAGTGGTTCAGGAATTATGATCCGCCAAAAAATGGAGTTTTTCGACAATTCTGTACGTGAAAGATTGCTCTATGGGTATAAAAATTTACGTTACAAATTATGCATTCAAAGAAAGTGGCTACTTTCTATATTAATTTGATACCTTGGTCGTTAAGATTGATGCAGTATTTGTCGACAACATTTTTCGTAAGTGTTTCCCGTACAAAAAACCTGCATTTTTTTTTTATTAAAAACACCAACGACGGCAGTGATTTTACGAAGTTTGCCCAACTTTTCACGAAGTTTACAAATTTTAAGAAGTTTCCTTCACTTCGTGTTTTTAGCGAAAAAAAATCGAGAGTTTTTTGTTCAATAAACGCAATATTTCGACAAATACTGAACCAATTTTAACGATCTAGGTATCAAATTTAAGTAAAAAGTAGCCGTTTTTTTTGAATGCATAATTTGTAACTTAAATTGTGATACCCATTGCGTAATCTTTCACATACAGAATTGTCGAAAAATACCTTTTTTTAAGGGGTCATAACTCCTGAACCACTGGAGATATTTTGTTGAAAAAATTTTTGTTTGCTATTGGGGGCAGGAGTAAGGTTTTCACAAAAAATTATCAACATCGAAGACAAAAAGTTTGACTCGGCACCGCAATTTTAAGTCAAAATGTAACCCCAAACAATTTTTTACTTTCGGCTCTAAGTGTCCATTTTCGCGGCTTCAGGTTCCCAAAATTTTTGGATCACTAAAAATTTTCTGCTTACTGGTCCAAAGATCCTGTTTGGTTTCAAAACAATAAAGCTAAAAATACGCTTGCTCTTTTTGTTGATTTTTTTGCAGCAAAGCAATTGTAGTAAATAAAAAAATGTGGCTAAGCCCTTGATGGTTTTAGTCATTTTTAAACAGCAAAATACTCATATTCCATTCATACTCATTAATCTAAGTATTCGAAGGATTTTTAATATGAGTACAAGTGATGTACCCCAAAGTTCCGAGCTCCGGAGCGCATCTCCGCTTTTAGGAGCTCTAGAGCAACCTCGGGATCTACAGACCTGTCCTATTTGGTACTAATTTCATGGACAATTAAGGAATAATGCTATAAATTGTTTTATTAAATTTTTTTTTGTAAACTAAGTTTTTTTCTCAAAACTTGTTAAAAACAATAAAAAAAACTCCTAAATATGCTAATACAATAACTTAGAGCAAATTTTAAGCTTAATTACGCTTGAAATTGCTCATTTAGGGGCCGGAGCTCTAAAGCTCCTTCGGTTAAAATGGCCGGAAGCCCGGAGCCTGATTTTGGAGGGTAGGAACATATGAGGAACTAATGAGCACACACTTTACTACTAAACTCACATGATTTACTTTCTAACGTAATTATTTCAGTCCACACATGAAAATATTTTTGTTTAGCAACCGATCCACCGACCCGTAGGCTATGTGGGAAAAACATTAAAAAATATAATATTAAAGTGGGAATAGAATTTCAGAGGTTGAGGCGATAGCGTGGATTTTTTAATCGGGCTCTTGCCGTTGCGCCACCAGGGGATTGCGTAAGTGGCCGTAAAAAGGACTTATAAATCAGAAAATCGCTGCGAACCTTCAAATATAAGTTAGGAACGTGTAATATTTTAAAAATAACACAAATACCTTTGGCTATTTTTTTCAATTTTTTGACAAAACAACGTTTTCGACTTAACAGAAACAATTAAATTATACATTGGTTGCAATATTTAATAGTTTTTTTGAAAAATTTTTTTGTTCCAATGTTTTTATTGTTTGACTGTAAAAATTAAATAAAGTATATGAAATATCAACGAAGTTCGTCAAATTAAAAAATTTTAAGTAAATTTGCTTGAAAGTGTTTAGAGTTTTCTAAATTTTCAGTAAAATTTTTGTTGACACTTCAGACGATAAGAAGATTGCAACGGAAAAAAGATAGGCGCATGCGACCGACAAATATCTAATTTGATATTTAACGGAAATCAGAAATATGTATTTAGTAAATTGTCTGAATCGTCTGCACTACTTTTAACATTTACCGTATGTGGTTAAGTAGTTATATAAAATTCAAAGTTAAGTAGGTTATTTATTCTGTTTTTTTTGAGATTCTGAAAAAGTTTTGACAAAAAGTTTCAAGTGTAAGCTTTATAGCTTTTGAATGCGCCAATATAGAAACATCCAATATCAAATATGCAAAAATATGCTCTCAAGTTAAGGTCGTTGAATATTTGGCTACTTCGTAAAAAATTTTTTTTTCCAAAAATTTTGAGGATTATCCTCAAAATCCCTCAAATTTAGCGGCAATTATTTTTAGCCGATTTCTAACTTTGATCATATGAATCTTTAGGTTTTAAAATTGTTGTGCGGATTTTCTATAGTTTCTTGAGCTTAAAAATACCTGTATAGTTACTTAGGAATAATCTACCTGGGTCGGGTGCCACGAGGTGTTAAAAGAGGTTAATTTTTTTGATTTTCGCAAAAATCGTTTGTATTGAGGAACCCAACAACGCTGTTTGGGACAGTTCTCTTAAATTGTTTGAATTAGAGCCGCATTTCAGACGCGCTTTTTGGCCAAACAATTTCAAACGATTAAAATACAAACACAATAATATCTTAAAAATGATTCTCATATTTTAAAGTTACGTCTACTTTTAGGAACCTAAAAATTTCCTACGGATTTTTTAAATTTAATTTTCAAGTGAGCTTTTAAAAATGTGTTTCTAAAATTTTTTTCTGTGATAAATTTTAGAATTTTGTTTTCGAGACTAAAAACTAAAATTAACATTGCATATTGATTTTTAAAGTGACTTATAAGTTTGTTATAAGGTACGGGTCAACAAACGAAATAATTAAAATTCGTCGATTTTTCTTATCTTAAAAACAAAACAAATGGACTATACTTAAAGCCGTGTTGTTTATTGTTTTTACAACAAAACAAACAGTTTCATTAATCATAGTCTTGCTCGCGCTTCTAAAAATTTTGAAGGTATAAAACAGTTGTACCTAATAAACATCAACATTTTCCGAATTAAATGTCAGCTTACTTTGGCAAACCCTTTGATATGTAGGTATACTATCAAAAAGCGAACTTCAGTGATTTAGTTTTAGTCATAGCATAATCGTTGTTTTTATTTTTTAGTTTGCGAGTATCGGAATAAAATAAATTATACCAGGTTTTAGAAATACACTCTAGAGATAATTTATGACAAATTTTCTTCATTTATTTGCTTACATTAATTTTTTAACTAGCCTTCAAAAATTTTACAAAAGTTTACAAAATTTTACTCATAAAAAACGAATTTCTTTTTTTAAGTCAATCCTTAAAAAGCGAATTCTGTTGGCACCAAACTCTATACTTGTGCTTAACTTGTTAAACTGTAATTTTTGCTGTAATGACCTGATAAATCGATTGGAGCTAAATAAAAACAAGATTTGGGATTAGTTTACTGCACATTCAAGCAACAAAGCAAATTCTAATTCCTCTTGACTACTTTACCTTTTTTTTAATTTTTTTTGAATTTTTATCTTTAAAAATTTTTTTGTATTTTAAAAACAAATTTTCTAGACAAAAATTTCGATCAATTTTTCTTTGCAGCAGAATTTCTTTTTTTAATTTTTGCGTTTTTTACTAAAATTTGTTGGAAGTGAAAACAATCTGCGGTTTTTCTGCTTCATTTTTGAAATAGAGCATCATACGTAAACGCTTATATAAACGATAATATTTTTACTTCGTAAAAGTATTTTGAAACAAAAATCTAGAAAGCTGAAGAAATGATAAGACGCGTAGACGCGGCAGTGGAAATTATGGCGGTTCAGTTCAGACATGCTGAAATCTGTTGAAAAATGATTTAGACTAGAAAATTTTTTCTATATATCGCTTATAGTATTGTTAATTCAGAAAAGTATTTATATTAATGTACAGCTAACATCAAATTCTATACGTTAATAAAACATTTTTTATACATTAATTGGTTGTTAGCGAAAAATGCTTATATGAATTTTTTTAAAGTCTCAATCATTTTCGAACAAATTTTACATTATCTTCAGAGTCGTCCACTACTTGGAATATTTACTCTAATTATCAAAACATTTTCTTTAAATGTACAAACAGTTTAGTTTGGGATATTGGGAGCCCAAGAAACTTGTGAACGTAGCCGTTTAAAGCTAACTTTCAAAGCTTAATTGAAGCTTTAGTGTTAATCATATGAGCAAACCCAAGCCTTACCCTAACTTTAAACTATAAATGTAATAGCATGTTAAATTTCAACCTTTTGCATAGGTTTAAAGTGGATCGGTCCAAGCTCCACATATTGAAATTTAATTTCAACATGTAATACGTCTAAAATCGATCGGCTGAAGCTCCAAATATTAAAGTGTCTTGATTTACAACCCTTAGTCGAAACAAGAATATACATCAAAAACGCATCATTGTATTAGAAATTTATTTCCTATCCATGCATCGCTCTGAAAAAATTTAATCTTGTGGGATAGGGTCAAGAAATTAAAGTAAACCTGACCTATCGGACGAAAAAAGGATCTATTTCAAGAATATTAAATTTGCGATTTAATTGCCGCCAAAATAAACCTCAATGTCAACAAAACCGCTAGTTTAGCTATATCTAAAACTATATGCCCGGAATAGCCCACAAAAATTTTCTCATCATAATATCTCCACTGGTTCAGGGGATATGACCCCCTCAAAATAGCTTTTTTTGACAATTCTGTACTTGAAAGATTCCTCAATGGGTATAAAAACTTAAGTTACAAAATATGCACTCAAAAAATCGGCTACTTTTTACTTTAATTTGATACATTGATTGTTAAGATTAGAGCAGTATTTCTCCAGATATTTCGTTTACCGTACAAAAAATCATCGATTTTTTTTGTTAAAAACACCAAACGACGTAAGTTTGCCCAACTTTTCTGCCTACGCTTTGTATTTGCATGTTTAGCGAAAAATCGCAGGTTTTTTGTCGCAATATCTCAAAAAATACTGCTTTAATATTAACAATCAAGATATCAAACTAAAGTAGAAAGTAGCCGCTTTCTTTGAATGCATATTTTGTAACGCAAATCTTTATACCCATTGAGCAATTTTAAAGTACAAATTTGTCAAAAAAAGTCATTTTGGGGGGTCATATCTCCAGAACCACTAAAGATATTTCATAAAAAAAAATTTTATTTCGGCCTCGTTTTTGTTTTAATTTTTATTAATTATTTCTTACTTATTCTTCAGCTTATAGGTGTATATATTTTTCTGTTTTTTTTTCAAAATTTTTCCCTTCTTTTCGAACTATTTTTTTTTTGTTTTTGCTATTGATACTTTGATTGTTAAAATTGGTGCAGTAATTGTCGAGATATTACGTTTCTCGTACAAAAACCCTTAATTTTTTGTTAAAAACACCAAATGACGCCAAATATTTGATGAAGTTTGCCCAACATTTTTGCCTTAACTTTGTATTTTTAGCAAAAAAAAAATGGCGTGTTTTTTTGTACAGGAAATACAATATCTCGAGAAATACTGCTCCAATCTTAACAATCAAGGTATCATATTAATCTACAAATTATAGACGTTTTCCGTAAATGCATATTTTGTAACTTAAATTTTTATACCCATTGAGCAATTTTTCACGTACAGAATTGTCAAAAAAAGCTATTTTAGGGGGTTCATATCTACTGAACCACTTGTTCTGATATTTTGATAAAATAAATATAAGAAACAAAGGTAAGGTTTTTTTAAAAACAATATCAAAATCGAAGACAAAAAGTTTGACTCTGCACCGCATCTAAGTTAGGGGAGTAAATTATCCCCTCGCTTCATACAAAATTTAAACAAAACAAGCTACAGTGCCCGAGGTGATAAACTAAACTACCTATTGGGTTGAAGTTTACCCCATGAGACAAGTGGGAGCTAATTTAGCCATAGGGTTCATTTGTTAAAATAATGCACATGTAGGAAAAAAATTTTTATACCATATTGATATATTCTTTGTTGTGTATTTTTGTTAGTGCAATATAAGCACCACCCAGCCAAGCACATTATCTATTTTACTTCACAAAAAAGTGCGCAGTTTCGTCTGAAGGCTAGTTTATACTGATGTAAAAACACCCTTCAGACAAAGTCCAAAAGACAATTGTAGAAAATCCAAAATGTCTTTTGGACAAGCCAAACCGTCTTTTTGACTTTTTCCTTTAAACGAAATATATGAATGCTACTTGAAATTTGTTCTTTGGAAAAAGTCTAAAGGATAAAGTCCTAAGAACAAAATCCAAAAGGAAAAGTCTAAGGGACCAAAAAATATGAACACGTTGTCCAAAGGGAAAAGTCCAAAGGACGTTTTGTTTGACGCTGTGTTTGTCCTTTGGACAAAGTCCAAAGGACGTCTTTACATAAGTATAAACCAGCTCTAAGTGTTTAGTTTTAAACTGGGCACAAAACATTTTATTTTGCATAACTATCCTATGAATTGGCAAATTAGCACTTTTATTTTTTCAAAATCAAAATAATTTATTCTAGTTAACCGAATAATGTTTTAAATTAATTAAAAAAAATAATGCCAATCAATCAAGGCCTTCTGAACAAAAACAATCCTATCGTTAACTGGAATAAGACCCAAAGGGTTACCAAATAAGCTATACTATGAGCCATATCGAAGACTTTTGTTTTAAATTCAATAACAAATTTAATGATATGTTTTGAAAGTTAATTCTATTTAAACATGATTGTATTACTAACAAATATATTTTCTTGAATTAGCTTGACATTTATCATCTTTTTAAAACAAACAATTGACTCTTTATTATATTGTTGTTAAGATTAAAAAATCATTAGAATTAGGGCTGGTTCATACTTATGACAAAACGTCCTTTGGACAAAGTCCAAAGGGAAAAGTCCAAAGGAAAAAGTCCAAAGGAAAAAGTCCAAAGGACAAAATCCAAAGGACAACGTATTCATACTTTTGTCCTTTGGACTTTTCCCTTTGGATTTTGTCCTTTGGACTTTGTCCAAAGGACAAATTCTAAGTAGCGTTCATACTTCGTCCAAAGGCAAAAGTCCAAAGGACGTTTTGGCTTGTCCAAAAGACGTTTTGGCTTTTATAAAATTGTCCTTTGGACTTTGTCCAAAGGACGTTTTGTCATAAGTATGAACCAGCCCTTAAGGCTGCTTTTCTTATTAATAATTTTATAACCTTCTGTTTTTCTTGGCCTGTGTTAAGTGTCAATAAGTAACAAAGGGAGTTTCATGTTTTAATTTTGTTTGTTTGTCAAAATTACAATCAAGTGCCTATTGACCTAGTGTTTTTTGTGTATCTAGGTTCATTTTAACTCCGAGGCAAAGATCGGTCTTTGATTTTGCTTGTTATAATAAAATAAAAAAATTAAAAAAAAGAAAGATTATTTTTTTACTGTTTTCTATAGAAAATCGTGAATTTCTTTGTTATGCTATATTGGAGATGGACCAATTTTTTAAACAGTATACATTGGATTCTTGGAGGAAATTTAAAACAGTCAAGAAAGTAGTACATTCCGATAATAGAATAGATATTCTTGGTCGGTTTTTATTTGTTAAATATAAACTTTATTTTAAGCGGTTATCATTATATAATGTAATGTTAAAATTTTTTCATAATTATTTATTGTTTTAATTTTTTATAATTTTTTAGCAAAAAAGGTGGGCGATTTTACTCTATTGCACAAAAATTATACTTATTTGTCGTAAATTAAAATTTTTATCTCTTTTTCCGCAGTTAATTCTATCTATATTTTCTTGGGAGCTTATTCAGATCATGGTTTTTTTATTAGCTTCTTCCAGTATTAAAAAAACGCATCTATAATAGTCACAATGTTGAAATTGTAGAGCATTGTTGTTTGTTTTTATTTCTCGTATTTTAAATAAATAAAATTTAGTAATGTTGTTCGTTTTTATTTCTCGTATTTTAAATAAATAAACTTTAGTAATGTTGTTCATAGTAAGCAGTTAATCAATATTCAATACTCATACAAGTTAAAATAAAAATTTTGATTTTATTAGTTTTTTTGTTAATATACGCATCCTCCTTAACAAAATTTCGCCCATAAACAATCGAAAATCAATAAATTACGATGTTAAACTTAGTCATGAATCTCGAAACGAAAAATAAAAAGACACCATAGATAAAAATTTAAATTTAGATACGCATTTTCAAGCGCGGACCTGAAAATCAAATTATAAAAAAATTCAAAATTCTTGCGGATGTTTTTTAAAATTTAATTTTAAGTTTCGCACTTAAAAAATGCTTGCCTAAATTTTAAATATCTTTTGTGGTGTATTTTTAGTTTTCGAGACTAAGTTTTACAAAGTAATTTATTGATTTTTTAGATTTTTAGGAGCGGAGCTTTGTTAAGAGAGAAGAGTCTACAAATTCATGAATCATGATGACAATGATGCTGTAGTGGCTTACCACAATTAGCTTTGTGTTTTACAAAATTTTTATAGGAATCTTCTAAAAGAGCTTTCTCAAAATGATGAATCCTTTAAAATTTTGTTTAATTTCAGGAATATGATAAGCAAGCTATGTACATATGTAATTTCATACTGTATATGTAAATTATTCTTCTTGAAACTAAAATTGTTGCTTTTGTTCTTTAATTAAAAGCAATTATATCTTTAAAAATTATTAAGCAATAATAAAAAATTTTCCTTTTTTCAACCAATATATATATATATATATCACACTTTGAATCAAAGGGCTTTTCCAAACATC
>JASAMX010010366.1:0-12944 GCA_030248175.1 Microlaimidae sp. YZB2_3 | reverse complement strand
GGGGCGTAGCCAGGGGTAGGGCCAGGGGGGCACGGCCCCCCCAAATGGACCCTTTGGCCCGACCAAATCAGATGGACTAAAATTTATGACATAAAACTAATTGAAGATCAGTAAGACAAAATACCTTAGAAAAAAATTTTTGTATCAGTCAAAAAGTTTTTTTTTAAAGTTTACTACAACGACTGACTTAAAAAAAACCATTAAGGTTGTTCATTGAAACAAGAAGTTGTATTGTAATCAAGACAAGTAATACTCCATTGTTCAAAGACCAGTATAATTCTTGAATATGGTAGTCATTTTTTAGCTTCTTGCTTGATTTTTGTGTTTGGTTTTGGAAAAAAGTGGTTTTTTATCTATGGTTTTAATCGATAAATTACTTAATGCAATAATTGCGTGCAGTAATTTGCAATATTGCGTATGCAAAATCTTGCTCAGAACAACAATAAATAAAAAGACGAAATAAAATGTCTAAAAGATGAATTTTCTAAATATGAGATATTAAATTTATTTAAAATGTTAAAAAATCATTTTTTAAAGCTAAGTTCTTAAAATCGCACCCAAAAAAATCATTTTCTGAAAATGACATATTTAAAGACATGATTTTTAAAGTCAAAGTGTGTAAGACGAGATGTTAAAAGACTTATTAGCAAAAATTTTAGGAAAAAAGTTCAGTTAGATTTTACTACAGTGACAAATTTGCAGTTGCATGTGCGCAATTGTGCGACTTTCCAAGTACAAAGTTGCTGAGAAAAATCAATGTTTCTAGTTTTGTTCTTTGGCGTATCTGTGTGTTAGTCATATTTATATATAATTACTAGCCTTGAAAAATGCTCTAAGAATAGAGCAGGAAAAAGAGGCGATTTTTCCCCGGGCGTATGTTTAGACAGAAAAGATGTGGACTAGCCTGAGATGGACATTATGTGGTCTATAGGAAATTTGCGTTTGGTTTGGCCAGCTGCTCACTAAATAAAAATTTCTACCATATGATAATGATTTGTTTATACATTGATCTAATCACACAGCATTGTTGCATGTTTTTTAGTTTGATGAAATGTCAATTTAAAAAATCATACTCACAGCAATCTTTGACAAGCGCGAAATCGCCACTTTTTCAATTAGAAGGTTATATTTGTATATGTAAAAAACAACTATAAATTTGAAAAAGTGGCGATTTCGCGCTTGTCAAAGATTGCTGTGAGTATGATTTTTTAAATTGACATTTTATCAAACTAAAAAACATGCAACAATGCTGTGTGATTAGATCAATGTCTAAACAAATCATTATCATATGGTAGAAATTTTTATTTAGTGAGCAGCTGGCCAAACCAAATGCAAATTTCGTATAGTCCACATAATGTCCATGTCAGGCTAGTCCACATCTTTTCTGTCTAAACATACGCCCGGGGAAAAATCGCCCCTTTTTCCTGCTCTATTCTTAGAGCATTTTTCAAGGCTAGTCTACCACTTTTTTGAATTAAATTTAAAAAATAGCCTAATAAACTATAGTTTTAGCTGCGCAATGACATATGTTTATAATCATTCCGTTGCCGAGATATACTTTTTTTAAATAAAAAATAATAATAAGAAGAAGATGAATTTAAATTAAAAAATTTACCCACGTTGTTTAATTATAGTTAGTGCGGTGCAGTTGCGCTCCAGACAAAGTTTACTTACGTTCTCTAAATATAATTGGCGCGATGCCGTGCGCCAAATAATAAGAATATGATGAACATGAATTACAAAATTTACTTACGTTCTCTAAGTATAGTTGGCGCGCTGCCGTGGGTTAAATTGCAGTATGGCACCCCGCACCACCGATGATTACTGGCGCGTGGCGCTACCGCGCCACCGACGCTTATTATTATTTTTTAATAAATAAAACTTTGAATTAATTTTGTCATCAGTAATGCAAGAATTAAAAAAAGTACTCTGTTGTTTTCTCCGTTTTCCGCGCGGTTCAAGCAGATGGCGCTGGGAACTGGTTCCGTTTCTGCCACCAATTAAAACTGGTCTGCTTTTTTTGTGCGGTTTCTATGAGGGGATGTTGGTTGTCTGCTCTGTACAATCCTTATTGTTGCCAAAAGGCTGCTATTGTGCGGTTGGGAGTTTTTATTTGTCTATTTTTCAAATTTTTTATTTTGATCAATAAATCGATAACAAGGACCTAAATGAAAAAACTGCTTCCTAAGAAAGTTGCGTAATTCCTTCTTCTTTCTAATGAGCCCATGTTTATTTTTGATCAATCAGTAACGAATGAGGAATATCGCTTTTAAGGATGAAGCGTTGGAATAATAATAATAATAATAAGAAGAAGAAGAAGAAGGTTCTGAATTTCAAAATTTACCCACGTTCTCTAATAATGGTTGGCGCGGCGCCACGGGGCTAAATCGCCCCGTGGCGCTCCCGCGCCACTCATGATTAGTTTTGAATTCAGTGCTTGTGCATTTTAAACTTGCGCAAACTTAAATCAATTAACGCAAACGCGAAGCGAACACAACTCAAATAATGTAAACTGAAAAATGGTATAAAGCTTTGATTAGTTTTCTAACATGTTTAATTATAAAAATTAACTAAAAAAATAAAATAACTGTAAATAAATTTAATTGATGCAATTATAAAATTTTTTAACAAGTCTTAAAGTAAATGTGAAGCATAAACGTGAAGGTCTTACCTGAGCCAAAACATAACAAAACGAATAAAAAAGTTTTAGAGTGGTTTTTTATCTAATTTTGACTCAATTATAGCTGTTAGTATGAAAATATCTAGCATTACAAAATTTTGAGCCCGCGGTCCCACCGCGAAATCAGAATTTGCTATGAAACCAATGATTCTTACCAAAGTTTTTCGGAAACCAGAGATAAAACAACAATATTAAAACAATTTCAAATACTTTTGGCAACTTCTGACCATTATTTAGAGCTATTTTAAGCATTAATAAGGTTTTTGATATGTAAATTTATTTCCGTTAACCAGAAAAAAAAATTTCATTATGCTTTAATTTAATACAAAAAATCACGTCAAAATTTTTTAAATAGATGTTTTATTATTTGTACTAATTTCAAAAATAATACAACAAATAGCATTTAATTTGAGAGGAACTTTGTTTCGGGGTGGGACCGCCGACCCAATTTTTGTAATGCTAGGTAGGTCCATTATAACAGCAATTTATATTTGTTATTGAAGATCTACCTGTCAAACAAATATTTTTTAATGAATATATATGTTTTGAGAGTGTCTGAAACTTAAAAGGAGTATTCAGCTCCAAACAGTTTTTATAAACAAAAAATCTTTCAAGCTATATAAATGCAATGTGATGTGAATATTGAGGTACCGCTTTTGGAATAAATATATTGATTCATAGAGATTATGGATGGACTACTAAATTACTAAATTCAAAGTTTTAAATAAGGTTTCTAATAGTAGTTTTTGTCTCTATTTTCAAAAAATTTTTCTGGGGGGCTAAAGCCCCCCAGACCCCCCATGGTTAGGGGAGCTCCGCCGCCTCCCAAACCCTTCTGTTTAGCACATTTTTGAATTGTGCCCCAGCTTTTCTCGCTCCGGCCCCCCCAGTCAACCATTCCTGGCTACGCCCCTGCATGTAGACCTCAATTTTAAGGGTTTTTTTGGAATTTTCACTTTTGTAAAAATTTATGAACCCATTTATGATAAAAAATTTCCATTTTTGGATTATAGGAAATTTGTACGCCAGTACTTGATCGCTGAGCATTTGAACGCCAGCATTAGAACGCCGTGCACTTGAACGCTGAACATATGACTGCCCAGCGGTACAGGTACTAAACGTGTACCAAAATCATTTAGAGATTTTCACGCTACAAATACTAAATAAAAACATGTTTATAGGTCAATTTTGACCTGAAGATCTCGTTACTTGTACCTCTACCCAAAAATGACCTTTTTTAGCAAGTGCAATTTATGATGTTAAGAAAAAAATTTGTAAACTAACAAACTAAATTAAAAACTATGTTTTAACAATGCTAATAGTTTGAACAACACAAAAAGTTTCAAAAAAATTGAAAATTCGAAAGTCACATGGACCACCAAAAACATGGACAAGAAAATTTCTTTTACTTTAAACGCTAATTTAAACTTAGTTTTTCATTGATTTATTGTTCCTAAGCCTAAGCAAAACCTAAAAATCAAACAAAACTGTAATATAATCGATTTTTTTTAAATATGTTGTTTTTCAAAAATTTTAATTTTTTCACAACTAAAATTTGGTGGGTATTTGAACGGTTATTATAAAAAATTAGTAGTTACGATGAAAAAAATAAAAGTAAATTTGTAACTGTCAGACACTTGGTAATACAAAAAATAATATTAATTTGATTAAAGGCTTAATAAAAAAATTTCTTAATAACATAAATTGTACATGCCAAAAAACGGCAATTTTTGGGTACAAATTGGCTCATAACTTTTTTCAGAAGCTAAAATCCGAAAAATAACCAGTAAAATGAGGTCTACGTGTTTTATTTATGCTATTAAGATGTTTTACAATTTGTGATTACTTTTGAATTGGTCAAATCAAATTTTGGTACACGTATGGAACTTGTACCTTAGGTATAAATTGGCTCATAACTTTTTACAAATAGCTAAAATATCTTAAAAATAACCACAAAAATGAGGTCTACGTGTTCTATTTAGGTTATAAAAATGTTTTACAGCTTGTATTTACTGTTAAATCGGTTAAATCAAATTTTTGTAAATTGTAAATTTAGTTGAAAAATGATTGAATTGTTAAATTTCAACTAATTTTAAGTTTTTGTCAACAGCAAATTATATTGCCCGGGTTTTATTCACTATTTTAGGATTTAAGGTGGCAGACAGCCATACATTTCTTCTTTTATCAAACATTTCTAATTAACATAATTTTAAAAAAAAATCAACAAATACAAAGATTTCTTTCAAATAATTTTAAAAAATGTAGCTTTAAATTGATTTTAACCTTTGCCCAGTGTTTCTTTTGGGATCGCCTAAATTTTATCTTTTTGACTTGTTTTGACACATTGCTATAAAAATAACTGCCTAATATTTTTGCTAAAAAAATTTTTTTCAATACAAAAATTTTAATAAAAAAAATTTTTAAAATAAAAATTTTTCTGTGTTTATTTTTCAATAAATGTTTTAGAATAAAAAAAATGGACCGCCCGACTTTTATCCTTGCAATGTACCCACCCTTTCCAAAGATCACTTTCGCCCAGGTTTTATACTCTCAGATGTTTTTGGCATAATACCCTAAAAATATTTTTATTTAATTATCGCTGTATTGAAAAGTTTTATTCTTGAACTTTTGCCCAAATGTAGTCAAACAACTAAACTTAAGTTTTATAACTTAATTTCTTGTCAATTGTAGATTCAAATATGATTTTTTAAACCACCCAAGTTTTATCCCCTGCTGTTGGCCGACGTATATAAAGTTAGCGCACGAAATTCGTGCGCGCACGAATTTCTGCGCACGAATTTTGAGCCTGTATATTTTCAGTCACGTGTACGTAAAAAACGGTTTTTGCAACTATCGCACATTGAAGCACAATATTTGTATATGGAAAAAGATTATAAAACATAACTCTTTGATATTCAAAATACTTCATTGTTGTTTATTATTAGGAAAACATTTACTTTTTTAAACTTTAAAAGCTTAGCAAACCAATAAACTATCCAGAACAAAATTTGATTTCATAATGAAAACTCATACAAACAAAAAAGCTACTCCGTTTTACGAAATATGGCTGTCCGAAAATTTTGTCTTCTATATCTCGTTTTTCAAAATCTCGTCTTCCACATCTCGTCTTCGGAAAACTCGCCTTTTAAACATCTCGTTTTCGAAAAACTCGTTTTTTGGATGCGATTTTGTACACGTATTTTCAAAAATGCGAGTTTTCACCCCCCCCCCCCCTTTGCTCCCCCAAATGATAATTTTTTTTTGATTTTTTGGTTTTGCTTAGGCTTTGGAAAAAAATAAGATTTTTACTATTCAGTTCAAAAAGCATCATTAAATACAAATTTATCATGATAAAGTTTTGCTTGATTTTTAGGTTTTGCTTAGGCTTAGGTTTTCAGTTTTTTGAATAAATCAATTAATGAAAGTTTATCATGATAATTCTAATTAAGGAGGCGTACTTCCAGGAAATTTAACGCTTTAAATTTTTTCATCAGTCTTACCAAGTGTTTTTTTTACAATTTATCATTTTTATTTAATGTTTTAATTGTTTATAATAATTTTATTATTCAAAATCAATTTAAAAAATTACGTAATTTTTTTCATACCAATATTGTGCCTCAATGTGCGATGGGCGCAAAAACAGTGTTTTACGGCTAACGGTAATTCCCATGGACCATGGACCAACATGAACCAATCCCATGAGGGTGAAATACTCACTTTAACAATACAAAACAGTATAAAGTTGTTAGTGCACCTCAGGCTTAGGCTTAGGCTTAGTATCTTCCTCAGCCTAAGCCTAAGCCGTTTAAAAGTTAAAACTAACAACTTTATATTGTTTTGTATTGTTCAAGTGAGTTTTTCACCCCTTTGGGGGTCAGCTGCGGAGTTTTCTCCTGTTAGCCCTGTTACGGTAGACGCGACTGAAAATATAGGCAAGCACTAAAAGACACCTAACACACCTACTACACCTTACACCGACGGACCAACCGAGGGGTGAAAGTCCTCTTGTTACTAAAAATTTCCCTAAGCAACCTAAGCAAAACCTTAAAATCAAGCTAAATTTAATGTTTTGTTTGATTTTGAGGTTTTGCTTAGGTTGATTAGGTCGGTCGGTGTAGTAGGTGTAGTAGGTGTGGTAAGTGTCTTTTAGTGCTTGCCAAAATATACAGGCTCAAAATTCGGGTTTCGAGCAATCTCCCAACAAAAAGTGTGAATCTCCCAACTGTGGAATCTCCCAACAGTTTGTGGAAAGTCCCAACAGATTCAAAAAATACGTTTGCAACAAACACCATTTTATTTTTTAGTCAATTAACACTATAATTAATAAAAATATAGCATTAAATACGGAAAACTTGTCTTTTGGATGTGATTTTGTAAACGCACTTTTCAAAAGACAAGTTTTTCCTATTTTTCGAATAAAACAATCTAATGAAAACCTTTTTTATCTAAGCCTAACCAAAAGCCAAAAATCAAGCAAAATTTTTATCATGGTAAACTTTTATTAAATTCTTTATTCAAAAAAACTGAGTACCTAAGCCTAAGCAAAACCTAAAAATCAACCAAAATTGTATTATGGTAAATTTGTATTTAATGATGCTTTTTAAACTGAAGAGTAAAAACTTTATTTTTTTCCTAAGCCTAAGCAAAACCCAAAAATCAAAAAAAAAAAATTCTCATTGGGGTGGAAACTTGCATTTTTGAAAGTACGTTTACAAAATTGCATAATTCCATTTACCATTTATTTAATGCATTTATTTATTTTCGGTTGTTTAAAATTATCGTGTTTAACACCGGTTTTGCAAACGTATTTCTAATATTTGAACTGTTGGGAGATTCATCGATTGGTTGGGACTTTCCACGTTGGGACTTTCCTCAGTTGGGACTTGCCCGATACCAAAATTCGTGCGCGGTCGCGGTGCGCGGCATAGGTCACCGACCTTCGACGGCTCAGGGGGGGTCAACACCCCGGGGTGTGGAGGTTTTTGACCTCCAGGGGGGGGTCACACCCCGGGGTGTTTTTTTTGAAAAAAAAGCACCCGGGGGCTCTTTCAGGGTGTTTTTACCATTTTTTGACCAAAATTGACAATTTTTTGACGAAATTTGACCATTTTTTAAGCATTTTTTGGGATTGTCTGGTGGGGGGGGTGGTCAAAAATGGGCCTTAGGGGGGGTCAGGGGTTCAAGGGGTCGAAGGGCGGGGGGGAGGGGTCAAAAATGGGCCTTAGGGGGGGGGGGTAGGTCTCAGAGGCCGTAGGGGGGGGGGCCCCCCCCCCACACCCCCCCCCCTCTTCGGTGACCTATGGTGCGCGGAATATGTGCGCGCACGAATTTCGTGCGCTAACTTTATATACGTTGTTGGCCGGCCGGCTGGCTTGGAATTTTCGCCTGGGTTTTATTCTCTCCCAATTTTTAGACCGTTTAAGCGGTTGCTATAAAAAATTGGCGAGGATCAGATCAAAAGTAAAAATATTTTTAAAACTGTCAGACTCTCGACAATCTAACAAATATTCATTTATGCTAGTTTGAGTTCTATTAAAAAATTTTTTTAACAGCATAAAATATACCTTCAAAAAAGGTCAGTTTTTGGCTATAAAAGACCAATTATTTTCTTAAAGAATAGTTTAACCACGTTTTATTGCCCAAAATTGAAATTGCAAAGTCAGAATTGCCCTAAAAAATGTGTTTTATTTATGTTTGTTGGGTGGAATTCTCAAACTGATTTTTGGTACACGTTTAGTACTTGTACTGTTTTCCCCGGTTCCCTTACATTACGCCGACGACAATTCGCCGACGACTATTTCGCCGACCACTTTTACGCCGATGATCATTTCACCCCCCCCGGGACTATTTGGCCGATGCGACGTTTCGCCGACGCAGTTGTAAAAAAATGTTTCTAATTACATAAATATAAATTTAAAAAAAGAATTTTCACACGAAATTCGTAGATTATATGATTTTTTTTTAGAAAACATATATTTTTATTTATTTTAAAAGTATTGCACAATAAAATTAGAGTATTTAATTTTTGATCGAATCGCGATTGGTAACAAAATTATGTTCCTCATATAAACAATTGTTTTTCTTTGTTTTAAAAAAGTTTAAATAAAAATTGATTTATATGAAATTGCTAAACAAGCCTTTAATATTATTTCCGAAAATATTATTTAATTTGATTCTGATTTTATGCGTTTTTCTTCGCTGCGACATTTCGCCGACGCGTTTTAAAAAAGGTATCTAAACAAGATTGATTTAAAAGAAAAAAAAGTTAATAATTATTCTTAAAAACCTTTCTTTTTGTTTTTATAATTTTTTTAAGTATTAAAGCAAATTAAAACAAATTTTTATCAATAATTCTATTGCCGCGAGAAATTGGTTTTTGCGCAGAAGTTTGACTATTTGCTGAAGAAAAAAAACACAAAACTAATCATTCCTGAATAATGGGTACTTTATTGATAGGATGTTCGTTTGTTTAATGCCTATAATGTATTTTTGTTTGTTATTTGAAATAAAATATTTAAATTTTGTCTACTTAATAATTACATCAAACACATATAAAAGTTTACGATCTTGTTTTGTTTTCATTTTATGACTGAAGAATTACGCGTGCTTAAAATTCAAGATGTTTTGTAGAAGTATAAAGCTAATATTTATGAAACTAAAATTCGTTTAAAAATAAATTAAGACTGAAAAAAATTTCAGATGAGCATATTTCGTTAACGGCGCACCGTTAACGAAATTCAAACGATGATTATAATATTAATTCAAACGATAATTATAATCTTAATGTGGAGCTGCAATTTAACTCTATCTAATAATTGAACTTTTTTATAAATTAACTAGACTGTTAACTAGAAAAATCATCTGAATTTTTTTAGGTTTAAAGCATTTTTGAACAAATTTTACACATATCATCTGTGGGTAGGTCAAAAAAATATTTAGGTTAAAAAAATCACAAAATCAAAAGTTGAAATTTTTTTTTGATATTTATTTGTATAATATTCGCTCAAAATAAATTACATTACAGCCAAAACTTTATTTGTTTTTGTTACGGCAAAATGCGACAAAATCAATAACAAATTAAATGGCTTAGTTTTGTTATGTATCGTGATTAACTCCTATCTAATTAAAATCAGTCACAGACACTATATTATTCATTGTGGCACATATAAAAACAATGTAACTGGTTATAAACAGTCATGTTTGCGTCAGTTATACTTTGTTTAACTTATTAATTGTAGAAATTATATTTTGTATTCTTTACAAGATTATGCCATGCACAAAAATATTTCCACAGTTGATGAGAAGTGTAGGCAATATTCATCAATGGTGTTTTACAAAAACAAAATAAAAATTTTTGGAACTAATAGCTCAAGGTATAATCTGTCAGATTTTACTAAAAAGTTTTATCCACTGTTTTATGGCAAAAATCAATGATTCAATTTCAAAACAATAAAAAAACGCAATTGGGACGCGGCTAAGATGGTTATCAAAAATATTTTTCTATACTACTTTGACAAAAAGTCAAAACAAAATCCCGGTACAAAAGTTTTTTTTACATTTTTTGTCAAAATTTAGAAATTTTTCAAAATCTTTTGGAATTTTTTTGAATTTTGTTTTGAAATTTTTCAATTTCTTTTGAACCTTTAAAAATTATCTGAAATCTAAAAATAAATTGGAAGTTTTTTAAAATTTATAAGAGTTTCAAAAAATTTTTTTTTGATATTTTAAAATTTCAAACTATTTTAACAGTTTTTTGAAAATTTTCAAAATTTTTATAAATTATTTATGATACCTCGAATTTTTTTTATTATTGATGTTAAGGTTTGCGGAACTGCGGAACCCCCGGAACTCTGGAACCGGAACCAGAACAGGAATTAAGATTTACCAAAAATCCGGAATAGGAACCGGAATCGGAATTTCAAATTTTACCAGGAACATCCTGAACCAGGAACCGAAACTACCCATCACTATTTTTGCATAATTCTGCGACTCTGGCGGTTTTTTTAATGTGTTTGCGTGTGTATGTTTGTGTAATTATTTTGTCATGCAACGAAATTAACCATTAGTATTACTGTATGTGTTTGTTTATAAAGTTACCCAAAAATGCGAACTCCAGAACCGCGGAGCGGAGCTCTGAAGCGGAGCTTCGCCCTATTTTAGTACTTATTTCATGAAGGATTAATAAGTAATGCCGTCAATTATTTTTTCATAATTATTTTGTAAACTAATTTTTTCAACGCATTTTAAAAACAATAAAATAGCCCTAAAATGGAAATAAAAATTTTTTTAAAGGGCTGATTTTTAAGCTCCACTGCTTCTGCTTTAAGTGGTCGAAGGTTCAGAGCATGATTTTGAAAGATTAAAAAAAGTGATGTTTATTGTTATACTTCACAGTATCATGCTTCGAAGCTACGGCCATTTAAAGCGGAGCTTTTTCCGGAGCTCTTGAAGCTCCACCCTTTAAATAAGCAATTTAAATTTTACTTAAACTGAATTATGTTCGAAATTATCCTACTTGCATTTTCAGGACTAATTTAATTGTTTTTATATAGTGGAGAAAAATCTAATTTTCAAGAATTTCCTGAGAAACTAATTTATGGAATTACTTAATTATTCATGAAAATACCAACAAAAAATAGAATCTCGAGCTTCAGAGCTCCGTGCTCCAAGTAACATCAGTAGAAACATCAATAGTGTTTATAAACTTATATTAATTTAGACCGAGTTTCCAGGTATCGTTTGCACTGGTTATTATTTTTCCACTTGCACCAATGCATTCAGCGGAAAGTTCAACGGGAAGGCCTTACAACGCATTAAATTCAAGATTACAACTGTTTTCAGTTAAAAAAAACTGCGGGGGTCAGCTGCGGAGTTTTTTCCTGTTAGCCCTGTTACGGTAGACGCGACTGAAAATATAGGCAAGCACTAAAAGACACCTACCACACCTACTACACCTACTACACCGACCGATCAACCGAGGGGTGAAACTCCTCTTGTTTCTAAAAATTTCCCTAAGCAACCTAAGCAAAACCTTAAAATCAAGCTAAAAAAACCTTAAAATCAAGCTAAAATTAATGTTTTGTTTGATTTTGAGGTTTTGCTTAGGTTGCTTAGGTCGGTCGGTGTAGTAGGTGTAGTAGGTGTGGTAGGTGTCTTTTAGTGCTTGCCGTAATGTACGGAGGCAAGCACTAAAAGACACCTACTACACCTACTACACCTACCACACCGACGGACCTAAGCAGCCTAAGCAAAACCTCAAAATCAAACAAAACATTAAATTTAGCTTGATTTTAAGGTTTTGCTTAGATTGCTTAGGAAGTTTTTAGTAACAAGAGAGACTTTCACCCCTCGGTCGGTCCGTCGGTGTAGTAGGTGTAGTAGGTGTGGTAGGTGTCTTTTAGGGCAAGCACTAAAAGACCAACCGAGGGGTGAAACTCCTCTTGTTTCTAAAAATTTCCCTAAGCAACCTAAGCAAAACCTTAAAATCAAGCTAAATTTAATGTTTTGTTTGATTTTGAGGTTTTGCTTAGGTTGCTTAGGTCGGTCGGTGTAGTAGGTGTAGTAGGTGGGGTAGGTGTCTTTTAGTGCTTGCCTCTTTTAGTGCTTGCCTGTACGGACACCGTTTTCCCCAAACATAAACAAAATGTGACGTGCTAAATCACCATAAAAGTAGTGTAAATTAATTAAGAAAATCACCATGCAAAATTCACCATAACAATAAGAAATGTGTTTGCAAACTAAAATGTGTTAAAAAAACTAAGTTTTAAAATAAAAACATTAAAATTTTTTTAGTTTTTTCGGCGCTAGGAAAAAATACATTCTGCATAATATCTTCCGAAAGAATCTCTTCTGCAAGAATAACTTTTGCAAAAATACATTCCAGTAAAATATCTTCGGAAAAAATAACTTCTCGCCGTGCGTCGCGGAAGATATTATGCTGGAAGGTATTCTTTCCGCCCTTCAAGAAATAAACCGACGAGTGAGACGCGCAGCGAAATTATAATAAAGCAATCTTATAATTTAAAACATTGCCAACTATGCGAATTTATAAAACAAAAACTGTTTGATTGATGTTAAATTGTGCTAAATTACTACACTACGCTTTAAATATAAATTAATACACTGGTAATTTTATTAAACTAAATTACTAAATGAAAAGTACACTGGTTTGTTTAATTCAAAACTTAAAATTACTTCCTTATGGACAAATTAAAAACTTAATGCTTTTAAAAACTTAAAGTATAAAATCATACTAGCGTAAAAG
>JASAMX010010365.1:0-21497 GCA_030248175.1 Microlaimidae sp. YZB2_3 | reverse complement strand
AAAAGTTTGAACCATTAATAAAAAAATCTTATCCTTAATTTAGAAAACTGATATTTACAGCATTTGTTGCCCATTGGCATTACTTTATGTACACAAAATTTCTAAGCTGTAATCACACTTGCTAATAAGATATAAGCCGCTAATGGACTTAGCATAATTTGGCACACCATTTCTATGGACTTAGCAGAAACAACTGGACTTAGCTTCAACAAAATTCATTTATTTAGGACTTAGCACTGTAATCTTCAATATCAATTTTTCTATAAAAGGCACATAAACATCAATTTTGGTAATGTAATAACTGCCACCTCAATTTTATATCAATTTTAATCTTTTTTATCACTAGAAAAGCTTTTTTTGCCTTATCCCACTGTAACCTAATGCTTTTCCATTTCTACTGCATATTTACTGTAGTACTATATTACTTATCACCAGAAAAGCATTGTTAACGAAATTTACAGTAAATTTTACTTTATTTTATCAATGTCAGCTACCCTTATTGTCAGTTTGAAAATATATATTGCAAAGTTTAGAATATTTTAGGTTATAAGAAGCTTGGATTATTTGGACACTGTAGTGTATTTTTATGGCATTTCTTGTGCACCTTTGGCTTGATTTTGTAATACTCAATGATGAAATTTATTTTACTTTCTGCTTTTTTTTCTCGTTCACTAATTTTTGTGCAACTGGTTGCTTATTTTTTATTGCACAGGCCTATTCTACGTTCATGCTTAGCTTTTATTAGTTGCTTGTTATTTCTAATTATCAAGTATTTTTGATGCCTAAACTGAAGCCCCTAATACTTTCTGTTTGTCGTTCTTGGCGCGTTAGCTCTTATTTTATTACTATTTTTGTATTCATGTGCAGACCTGTGCACTGCCCCCCGGGGTAAAACGGGGGGGGCAATTCCAAAATGGGGGGGACACGGGGGGCAACTTTTTTGAAACGGGGGGGGGCAATAAAACGGGAGGGGGCAAATTCTCCAATAAAACGGGGGGCATTTCCAGACCGTGCACAGGTCTGCATGTGTATTTTAGAATTGCGCGTTTATATTTTTTTATTTAATTATTTGTGTGCTGCATAAACCCATAATATAAAATATAGAAACAAAAACAATGTGCCACTTGACAGAAATGTTTTCAAGGCACATTTAAATGACCCGGGTCATTTAAATATCTCAGTTTTCTAGAAAACAATTGCTGTGTAGCAGTGGCGTAGCCAGGATTTCATTTTGGGGGGGGGGTCGATCTGGGGGGAGAAAAAGTGCCACAAAAGCGGCGCGCGGCGCCAAGGGGGGCGGGGGCGGCCGCCCCCAGCCCCCACCCCTGGCTACGCCACTGCTGTGTAGTACTGCTCAGTTTTTTGTAGAATCAGGGGAATGTTTAAGAAATTAATTAAAGCGTACTTACACAATTAAAAAAACCACAGCATTTAAATGTAGTGATAATTAGATTTTAGACACGTAATATAGGCTGGACTACAGTAATTTCTTCAACTTTAAGTCTTTGTGCGAAGAATTAATTACCAATAGAAACAAGATTCTGATTCTGATGGAAACACCGTCAACTGGCACAAAATTAACAGTCTCCAGTTTGAACAAGGTTTCTTAAAAGTTTATGGAAAACATAGAACTAAAATATTTGCATTAAACCATAACATCTTAAAAACATTTTTTTTTAAATTTTTTAATTTATTTTTAATTTTTTTTTATTTTAAGGTATATCAAGTACAAAGTATAGAATTTAGTTTTTTATCCGTCCGAACTGGAATGGACCTCCACTCATCACCGAACTTGTACTTGCAATGCATTTCATTCAGGTTTCCTTGTAAAGGTTTCACAACGTTTAATAGGCTATAGTTATAAACTAAATTCTGCACTTTGTACTTGATTTAAATACCTTAAAATTAAACAAATTAAAAATAAATTCAAAAATTTAAAAAAAATATTTTTACGATGTTAATTTTTAATGCAATTATTTTATTTTAGTTTTATGTTAGCCATAAACTGTTGGGAGACCTTGTTCAACCTGGAAACAGTGGATTTTGTGTCAGTTGACAGCGTTTTCCATCAGAATCCTTGTTTCTATTGGTAATTAATTCCTCGCACAAGGATTTCAGGTCAAAGAATTCATTGTAGTCCAGTCTATATTACGTGTTTAAAATCTAATTATCACTACATTGAAATGCAGTGGTTTTTTAATTGTAATACGCTTTAAGTAATTTTTTAAACATTTCCGTGATTCTACAAAAAATTGAGCAGCACTACACAGCAAATATTTCCCAGAAAACTGAGATATTTAAATGACTTTGGGTCATTTGAATGTCCCTTGAAAACATTTCTGTCTAGTGGCATATTGTTTTTGTTCCTATACTTTTATATTATGGGTTTATGCAGCACACAAAAAAATAAAAATTTAAAATAAAAATAAAATTTAAAAATAAAAAATCGCCGAGCATTTGACCGCCAGCATTTGATCGCCGCGCACTTGATCGCCAGCATTTCATTGCTGCGCACTTGATCGCCGAGCATTTGATTGCCGAGATTTGATCGCCGTACTACGTGTTGCGTTAAAGCAGACGTTAAAACTCGCCACCACACCAAAGTAGTTAAACTCCCCAAAATAATAATCTACTAAACAGAAATAACAAACAATAATACAAGCCTTAACATAGAGTAGGCCTGTGCAATAAAAAATAAGCAATTAATTGCACAAAAATTAGTGAACAAGAAAAAAAATTAAAAAAACAGAAAGTAAAATAAATTCCATCATTGAGTATTAAAAAATCAAGCCAAAGGTGCACAAGAAATGCCATAACAGTTCACTACAGTGTCAAAAGAATCCAAGCTTCTTATAACCTAAAAATAACTTTAATTAGTTAGCAATAGTAAAAAATAAATAATTTAGTTAATAGGATAAGTCCATACATGTAACATTTTTTTCCTGTTTTTGGACTTAGCATTAATGCTAAGTCCATAAAGTGGACGTGGCAAGTCCCTACTTGGACTTAGCAGTGTTTGTGGACTTAGCAGGAAATGACACTAGGACTTAGGTTTTTTCGACACCTCTGGAAATCAGGTAAAAAATCGTTTCTGAGAGCCGGAACAAAAACTAAGTCCTAGTTTAGACAGATATAAGATGTTCTACAGTCATAACTCAATTTCGGAAAAAATGGACTTAGCAGGTTCTTGCATAGCGCCCTCGATATGTACATTGTTATAATTATCGTCTGATTTACCTCATCGTTGGAAAGATATATTTACCTGCAAGTTTTTTTGGTCTCAATAATTTTTAGAGACACTTTAGTTTTTTAACCTGATATTAATAAAATTGATAAAAACCTGATTGCTTTATAGCATTTTTTTTAATTTTATATTTCAACTAAGACAATTGCCAAAATAAAATAGACACATACGCCCTACAAAAATCTTTTTGACACCCAAATAAAACGGGGGCATTTTCAGACCGTGCACAGGTCTGATTCATCCATGGTCAAGTTGGTCCTGAGTGGGGTGGGTGTTAAACCCCAAATTAGGGGGGGGGGGGGTTAAAATCCGGGAAACGCAAAATACCCATATCGTTTTTTTTTCTGGAGTGCATTTTACCAATATCGTTTTTCGATTTTGAAGGAAAAATAGGTAAAAAAAAACGTTAATTTTAGGTCAAAAAGCCCTTTTTATTGCATTTTTGAGCTTTTTATTGTTTAAAACATTCATTTTGACCTCAAAATTTAAGTTTGAAAGCAGTTAGAAGTCATTTTAAAGACATTTTTTTCTTCGTTTTTCCAAAATTGGGGGGGGGGTTAACTTTTTCTCTCCCCACCACTTCTGAGTGGGGGGGGGGGGTTAAACCCCCCTTCTCAAAATTTAAGGGGGGGTTAACCCCCCCAACCCCCTCCCCCCGTGCCCATGTATGGTCTGATTGTGTTTTCATTCAATACATTGATATAATATTGAAAAACATTTATGTACATTGTTATAATTATCCTCTGAATTACCTTATCGTTCGCAGGATATGTTTACCTGCAAATATTTTAGGTCTCAATACTTTTTAGAGACACTTTAGTTTTTTAACCTAGATATTAATAAAATTCATAAAAACCCGATTGGTTTATAGCATTTTTTTTAAATTTTATATTTCAACCAAGACACTTCCCAAAATAAAATAGAAATATACGCCAACTAAAAAGTTTTTGACACCCAAATAAAACTCAATATTATAAACAAGACAAGACAAAACAAATTAAAATAGGGTAGTGCATTTAATTTCGGCACTTTTCCCAATTGGGCATTTTTGATTTTGGACTATATCTTTGGTAATCCTGGGCGGAATACGACGATTGATAGCTCAAATGAGAGCTAATTATATGTAGATTACTGTCGTGAGCTTTTTGTTTGTTATGTTATGATATTTTCATGTGAAATTGCGTGATTCACAAAAAAATAAAATTGTTACTCGTTTTTAGAACATGGGCATTTCATGATTACGCAATAAATTGGTTTAAAAATTAAACTGTCCTGGTAAAATTTAGTCTATTTTCCGAATTTTTAGTCCCCGTGGTTCTACGTTGCGTCTGTGGTGAGCAATCGTTATAAAATAAAATAGTGTAATTTCGGCACTCATATGCTGTAGGTAAAAACGGATTGAATTAAGTGGTCGGGTGTTAAATTGTAGTTGTAAATAGTTAAAAGACAACGTTGAAATGTGTAGGGGTCATAGCACTGCACTTAAACTTGATTAAGAGGGTTCTTTTAAAAAGTGCCGAAATTAAATGGACTTTTTTCCCAAATTTTGCTCATTTTGATACCATTTGGCATTTTAGTCGTAACTTTTTGCCAGTTACACGTTGAACAACAAGTAGAAGCTTAAATTAAAGAAAACTGTCTGAAGATAATGATAGGTTTTTAAATTTTTGAAAATGATGATTTTTTTACTGAAAAACAATCGATTGTTTGTAAAGTGCCGAAATTAAATGCACATATTTAATTTTGGCAATTTACTATTTTTTTAAAAACTGATTTAATTAAGTAAAAAAATACTTTCGTACAGTGAAACTTTTGTGACGCAACGCAGTATCGTGAAAGCTTCAAAATGAGCTATCAAACATGAAAATCGGGCCATACAGTAAAAAGTTACATCGGAAAAACAAAAAAAGTGCCGAAATTAAATGCACTACCCTATTACAGTTCATGCATCATTTGTCATCGTG
The DNA here is from genome assembly GCA_030248175.1 of Microlaimidae sp. YZB2_3. NCBI lineage: Eukaryota > Metazoa > Nematoda > Chromadorea > Desmodorida > Microlaimidae > Microlaimidae sp. YZB2_3. The sequence goes on along the minus strand of JASAMX010010365.1, from coordinate 16,289 downwards.
AGGTTGTTTTTGTTTTTACGATAGACCACCTCCGCTTTTCCTTTTTCTTTTTTTTTTCGCTCTCTTTTTTTCTTTTTTTTCTCTTTTTTTTTTCCCCCCCTGCTCCCCCCCCCCCCTTTCCCCCCCCGTTTAAAAAGCCCCCCCCCCGCCCGCCCGTTTCCCCGGGGGGGGGGGGCGGGGTTGATTGTCATCGTGATACGAATTAAACATCAGAATGAAAAATAATGCTGCTGTAGAAAATTGACTTATACCTGTTTTAGCTTTGCCAAAGATGATACTAGAAGTTGGTGGACGCGGCGCAGGTCGTTGAGATCGCGCGCCACACCGCTTCCTATCCAAGTGCTGCACACCTAAAACCACAGACAAAAAATATCAGAACGTGACATTAACTATTTCATTAATATGTATATGGGTAATCTAGTTTTGTCACTTAAAAAAATGTCGGTTTTAATAATCAGTCCAAAATTCCCAGGCGGAATTCAGCGCGTTTTTTTAATAAAATGATGGGTAACCACCAATCATGATGATAATCTCCCATTAAACCAGTCGTATTCATAAATGAGGCCTCGCCGGGCGTGTCATGTACATCTTCAAGACAATAGACTAAGTGGTTTTTGAATTTTTCTTTAAAAACATAAACAAAACGACTTGTACTGTTTGAAACTAAATATAGATTAAATTTTAATAATAAATCTCCAATTACTTGCAAAATCTTTTATAGAAATTTCAAATAATTTAAACTGCGTTTAAACAAAAGCAAAAAAGCTTACACATACATTGTCTTGCGATGTGCATATCACGCCGGGCGAGAGCTCGTTGATTTATGAATACGGTTGAAAAAATGGGTGATACAGAAAGTAGTAGACTGTATACATGCTAATGATTTGTTCTTGGGGAACTTAAATCGTACTACAGCAAGAAGAATAAAAGATAAAAGTTTATTCCGTAAGGCATTAATGCTTTCGGGTAGCTCAGTACCCATCATCAGTAAGGATAAAACATTCTAGAAAGACAAAAATTACAAATCATCAATTATAAATCTAATAAATGTCACTAAATACTAAAAAAGTTTAGAGTTACAAAATTATTACAATAATAAGATAAAACACACAAAGAACCAAGGGATATAAAATATTTTAATACTAAAAAATAATAAATATGATAATTTCAAAATTACTAAAGAAGTTGAAATATTTTAAATAATGAGAATAAGAACAAGGAGATAAGAACAACGAAAGCTTTAATGCCTTACGGAATAAACGTTTTATCTTTAATCTTCTTACTGTATACATGAGCATAAGGGTGGGGTAGGTTGGGGTCCACCCCCCCTGCCTCGAAATTTTGGATCCCCCCTAAAAAAAACTTAGCCTCCCCTCTTTCCAAAATTTTTAAATTTTGACACCCTACCCCCTCTGGAATTCTAAATTGACCCCCCCCTTCCGAGCCAAATTTTGGGTATAAATTTAGGTCAAAATTTACTGCCACAAACACGGCTTTGTAGTAAAAAAAAGCACTTTTGTACACTTTTTATATATAAATATCCTATTTTAGTATATAAAATTCTATAATTAGTGCTAAAAAACCTAAATAAATGATTTAATGTGACTTTGTTTGGAAACCGGACACCCTTTGCTTTAACCCCCCCACTGAATTTCAAACTGGTCTAGCCCGGGTCTACCCCCCCTAAAAAGCTAGCGGGGTACGGACCCTCTCCTAGCTTTCAAAGGGCCCTTTACTCGGGGTAACCAACCACCCCCTAGCTTGCCAGTCCATGCTCATGAATGCTGTAGTAAGTACCTTACCCACTGACGTGTAAAGTAGATTAGACACACCAGTACCTGTTGGATTTATGTTGCCTCTTGTATTATTTATTTCATAGATGAACAAGGGGGGATAGGGTGGGGCCCACTCCCCCTAGCCTCGAAATTTTGCCCCCCCCCCCTAAAAAAATCCAGGGCCCCCCTCCCCTCAAATTTACGAATTTTTTACCCCTGACCCCCCTCTAGATTTTGAAAACTGACCACCCCCCCTCTCCCCTTTCGAGAAAATTTAAGTATTTTTTTATACTAAATTTTCTTCCGAAAACTTAAATTTTTAACACAAATTCATGTTTTTACACCCTTTTTATACCTGAATATTGCTTTTTATTCAATAAAATGTAGTATTATCTTATAAAAAAACTATTATTAAACCTTTAATGGTTTAAAAGTATTTTGCTTCGGAAATTGGACCCCACCTGACCCGCCTTTAGAGTTGAAAATCTTCCACCCCGAGTGGACCCCCATAGAAAGCCGGGGGGATTCGCCCCCCCTCTAGGACCCCCCCCCCCTAGATTTTGAAATGTCATTTATCCAGGGTAAACACCCCCTAGCTTTTTGACCGTGTTCATCTATGATTGTTTTGTTTTATATAAAAGTAAATTGATAAAAAAACACGATAAAATAAACAAAAACTCAGAAATACAATCCTTCACATTTGGTTAAAAGATAAAAATGTTAACTAGTTTACATTTCCTATGAGCACACTCTGTTTTTTTTTTTAATTTTATTAACGTTATGTGTCCAAAAGAAAGATCCAAGATCAGGAATTTATAGGTCGTCTTATTTCTAGAATATCAATTCAACGGCTATTGTTGCGATGATCGTGACAAAAGTTCATTTTTACCTGGCATGCGGCAGCTGTGACATGGCTGGGCGTTTCTGGTGTGAAAGCGGGTCTTAGAGCCGCTCCAACCTAAAGAAAAAAAATATTGGAAATTGGTAAGTAACATAATAAAGCGGTACTCCAAACTAAAAGTAACCCATTTAAAAAGATCCTGTTTTTAAACTCCTAATTATAAAGTAAGACATCTTAATTAAAACTACAACTGACATTATAAGCAGTCCTCAATTGCCACTTTTAACCTAAACTAAAACTTAACTTACTCCACATACAGTTAGCCACTAATCTTTCTTACTGTAACATGTTGTCACAGTCAGTATAAAATATTAGTGACTGAGTCTGAATGTCTGACTGGATGATTTGCACGCAGTGGCGTGCCCAGGATTTCATTTCGGAGGGAAGGGCGGTCTGGGGGGGGGAGTAAATACTAACCCTGAAGAGGGGTCTGGGGGGCGGCAGACCCCCAGATATGGGGGGTCTGAGTGGAAAGAGCCCCCCAGCGGGGTCAAGGGGTCCCTTGTCAGGGGGGTCCGGGGGACACGATTCCCCCTGGGAGAGAAATTTTTAATTTAAGGCGCTAAAATACAATAGAAATTTTATTTCCAGATGATACTTATTACAAATTTTAAGGTTTTTTTATAATTATACATTTAAAACATGTGTTTAAACAATAATAAAAGGATAATAGTGTTTATAGTGGTTTTATTAAACATTTATGCCTTAGCTACTGAACAAGATAATCGATTTAAATTTCAAAAACTAAGATAAATGGTCAATTTAAACTACCCGCGTAGCGGGAAATTTTTAGTTTTTTGACTATTAATATGCTTTTGGAAGGCATCAGGAAAGTTTCTGCATTAATATTAAAGAAAAAAATTTTTCTCTCCCAAAATTTAAAAAAACATAAGGGTCCCCGCCATACATGGGCACGGGGGGTTTAGCTGAAAAGGGGGGTTTATTCTGAGAAGGAGGGTTAAGCCCCCCCCCCCCACTCAGAAGTGGGGGGGGGGAGAAAAGGTTAATCCCCCAATTTTTGGAAAAATAAAGAAAAAAATGTCTTTAAATTGACTTTTAACTGCTTTCAAACTTAAGTTTTGAGGTCAAAATGAATGTTTTAAACAATAAAAAGCTCAAAAATGCAATAAAAAGGGCTTTTTGACCTAAAATTAGCGTTTTTACCTATTTTTCCTTCAAAATCGAAAAACGATATGGGTAAAATGCACTCCAGAAAAAAAAAACGATATGGGTATTTTGCGTTTCTCGGATTTTAACCCCCCACCCCTAATTTGGGGTTTAACCCCCCCCACTCCGGACCAACTTGCCCATGTATGATTCACCCTTAAAAAAAAATCCGGTTTCGCCGGATTTCGGGGGAAGGGGGGCGGCCGCCCCCCCCCCCGCCCCCCCCCCCCCCCCCCCCCCCCCCCCCCCCCCCCCCTCCTGGGCACGCCACTGTTTGACCGTAATTATAAAAATAATACCACAACTTAAATTGGCCCAGAAAATATAAATAAACATACTTGGGCTTGAAACTGTTCCAAAATAACGTGACCAGGGAATTCTGGCTCCGGAACCGATGAAAATTTACATATGACATCCTATAAATAATAACGGTTTTTTAAAATATTTTTATTTTGTAATAACTGCGAAACAATGCGTTACAATGCAAATCTTAACCTCTTCGTTCTCTTGAAGGGGCTTTACAAAGTTCCCCGCGGTTTGACATTACGCAAACCATGGTTGGCAGTTTTGCGTCTTCGTGGTGAAGCAGTGTGCGTAAACACTATTAAGGTAAAAAATTACGAGCCGCAAATTTAATCATGCCATATGAGATGAAAAACTAGTGAAGCGAAAAAAAAAATTATCAAAATTTTTTTGAAAAACTTAGTTGATAAAAATAAAACCGTAAAAAAGCTGCAAGCAGTAGGAAACTCCAGACCTGTGCACGGCCCCCCCCCCCCCGGGGTTAAAACGGAGGGGGCAATTCCAAAATGGGGGGGCACGGGGGGGGGGGGGGGGGCAACTTTTTTGAAACGGGGCGGGCAATAAAACGGGGGGGGGCAAGCAGGGGCGAAAGAAAAAAAAGAGACAAAAAGGAGAAAAAGAGAAAAAAGAAAGGAAGAGGGAAAAAAGGGACAAAAAAAGCGGAAATAAGGTAAAATAGGTCTAAAATGGCTTAAAATACATTGAAATAGGCTAAAAACTGCAAAAAATTCGCGATGATGTCAAAAATGGCGTCATATTTTTAGCGTACTTTTTCATTTTTTGGCGGGGGGGCAAATCCTCCAATAAAACGGGGGGGGGGGCATTTTCAGACCGTGCACAGGTCTGAAACTCTAACCTGTAGGCAGCTAAGTCCGGCTAGTCGTAATTCTGTACTGTCCGAAGTCGCCGCCATAAACGCCATTCTTACCAAGTCGGACAGATGTAACACCAAATAGTCACCTGAAAATCGAAAATCGTTTTAATTATTAATGAAAATAATAAAAAAATAAAACTATTCTCTGTTTTTTTAGCGATACTGGAAAAAATTTGACGAAAGATTTTTTGTTTGCGGTCTTATAACTTTTGAACGCGCCGCGATCAATATGCAAATATCTAACGTTAAGGTCCTTGTACTTCTGGCTACCTCCTGAAAAAAATTTTTTTCAACAATTTTGGGGGGTCGCCTAAAAATTGCCGAAATTTACGGTCGATTTTTTTCGGCCAAATTTTTAACTTTTTACCATAAAAGGCTTTAGGATGTCAATTTTACGATTTTTGCTAAAAATCTTCGTATGGGGATACATTATGCATATTTTGGCATCATGCTCAAAAACTGTTAGAGCCACAGGCCTGAGACTGGGGGGGGGGGGGGATTTTTGCGGAAATTCAAGTCCTGCATTTTGGTGTTAGTTGCAAAAAAATCTTGATGCTCTAAGGCACTGCAATGGCTGACCCCTAAAAAAATTTTTTGACACAGCCCCTCTACATAGGTGAGTAATATATCATTTTAAAGCTCATTTTATATTATTTTATCATATCATATTATTTTAGAGCAAATTTTTTTTTATTTTTTAAATCAGCACGCCGACAGCTTTAAAATGATATATTACTCACCTATGTAGAGGCGCTGTGTCAAAAGTTTTAGTTTTAGGGGTCAGCCATTGCAGTGCCTTAGGGCATCAAGATTTTTTTGGGACTATCAACAAAATGTAGGACTTAAATTTCCGCATAAATCCCCCCCGGTCTCAGGCCTGTGGCTCTAACAGTTTTTGAGCATGATGCCAAAATATGCATAATGTGTCCCCCATACAAAGATTTTTAGCAAAAATCGTGAAATTGACCCCCTTTAACCTCTTGGGATACCCTACCCAGGTAGGTTACCCCTAACAAATTATATAATTTTAAGCTCAGGAAAGTATGGGCAATCTGCAAAAAAATTTTCAGACGTAAAGCCCCATATGGTAAAAAGTTAGAAATTTGGCCGAAAAAATCGACCGTAAATTTCGGCAATATTAGGACTAACCCCCCAAAATTTTTGAAAAAAAATTTTTTTTTTCAGGAGGTAGATAAAAGTACAAGGACCTTAACGCGAGATATTTAAATATTGATCGCGGCGCGTTCAAAAGTAATAAAACCGCAAAGAAAAAATTTTTTGTCAAATTTTTTCCAGTATCGCTAAAAAAAATAGAGAATAAAGCAAAATTATAACCTGTTCGCAATAATGTCAGACTTCCACATTTTGCTTTTTGTCTGTTTCCACAATATTACGCTTAGGCTTATTGTATTACTCCCACAAAAATTTCTTCTTTTATAATCATAGATGAACACGGTCAACAAACAAGCTGCGGGGGGGGGTGTTTACCCCGGGTATATGACATTTCAAAATCTAGGGGGGTCCTAGGGGGGTCGTACGCCCCTAGCTTTCTAGGGGGGGGGGTCGACCTGGGGTGGAAGATTTTAAAACCTAGGGGGGTTAGCTGGTGTCTAATTTCTGAAACAAAATACTTTTAAACCCTTAAATGTTTAATAATAGTTTTTTTATAAGATAATACTACATTATATTGAATAAAAAGCGATATTTAAGTATAAAATGGGTGTAAAAACATGAATTTCTGTTAAAAATTCACGTTTTTGGAAGAAAATTAAGTATAAAAAAGTACTTAAAATTTTCTCGAGAGGGGAGGGGGGGGGGGGTGAGATTTCAAAATCTAGAGGGGGGTCAGGGGTAAAAAGTTCGAAAATTAGGAGGGAGGGGGCCCTGGATTTTTTTCTAGAGGCCGCCCAAAATTTCGTTGTGAATTTTTCAAAATTGCAAGTAAAAATTTTTAACAGAAATTATATTAATTAAAAATGTGAAAAAAAATTTTCCAAATAATTTTTACTTCGTCCGCCGCTCATCTGGAGCTCTTTGGCCAGGGCGAGGTCGAAATGGGCGCGCTCCGTTTGGCAGAAGGCGATCAGTTTTCGTACAATTTCCACAGCGAACACCCGTGTCGGCCACCGAGGCAAAATCTAAAAATTATAGAAAAAATCAGAAACAACTCCTGTTGTGGTGATGTTTAAAAAATATGATGCCTTATAAATACGAGTTCTAATGTCAAGCTATCAAACGATGGTGTAAGGCAGCACGTCAGTCAATGAGGCATTGAGGTGAGGATGGAGACTACGGGGTTCCAGTTTTGTATCGCTCATTTTTCAGCCAAAAAAACTAAAAATAGCAAATCGTTTCGCGATCTTTCTTTCAAAAACACGACTTATTCGACCTCATATTTCTCGTAGTCAAAAATCTATAAAAGATTAAAAAAATATCATGAACATTTTGAAAATCTAAACTAAATTAAACCAGCACAATTTACTCATGGCAATTTCTTCGTGTTTAATAAATTTTTACGCACCTAATACAACTTGTACCACTCGTTGGCGTGGGAAGGTTTAATCAATTGTTTCCTTTTTTAGTTGAAATTATATTTTTGAACACTGTGGTGCTATGATTATGATAAAATTTAGAATTTAAACTAAATTTTAATCACCTATGATAGAACTAATAAATATTCAAGCCGACACAGGCATGCTTTTGAAAAATATGCTACATACACCGCGTAAATTTGTCAGGTGCAGTGGCGTGCCCAGGATTTCATTTTGGAAGGGGCGCTCTGGGGGGTGGCAGCCCCCCAAATATGGAGGTTCTGGGAGGTGCAGGAACAAATAATCCAAGGTCCAAAAAATCCAAGTAACGAGGTCCAAATAATCCAAACCTAGGGAAAAATAATCCATGGTCACTAGGTCCAAATAATTCAAGGCAGGTCCAAATAATCCAAACAAGAGCGCTGCGAATTGGATTATTTTTTCGCACTTGAGTTCATATTTAATTTATGCAAATTTTTGATCTTTTTATTGTTATTTCGAGAAATCGCGCTGGCAGCGATGAATTTTGCATTTTGAGCTAAAATTTCACAATAATTAGATAGATTTTTAGAAGTTTCTTGAAAATTCTTCAACAATATAGATATTTCTCAGTTTTCATACATACACAAATTTTACCTTAAAATTATTTTCTATAATCAATCATGGCTTAAGACTTATGTTCTGTCGAGCCAGTGAAAAAATTATTTGTTACTTTACAAAAAAATAAAAAAAATAAATAAAAAATAAAACCGAAGTCGTCTATTTCCCGATATTTTGAAGTTTTTTTTTAAAAGACTGTTAGCAAATGGTTGTGAATGCTATATTTTGTAAACTGGGCTTCCAATTTAAATTTAAAAAGCCTTTCCTTCCAAATGTTCCTATGCTTATAGTAAAAGATGTAAGGTTAATGACAGATCTTAATCTTAGTGATGTTTTTGCCCTCAAATATGATCCGCAGTTCTTGCCATTTTAAATCGAAAGAGCTCGGGAGCTCCAGAACTCTGCTTGTTAAATAAGCGATTTTAAGCTTGTTTAATTTGTAGTACAAGTCTTGGTTTCGATATTAAGTTTAATTTCAAAAGTTTAATTTAAGAGTTTTTAATTTAAGAATTTGCTAATTCAAGAGTTTCAAAAGCTTAATTTTAAGAGCTAATAATATATAAATTAATTGTCTTAAAATGGTTTTTAATCCTTTTCTAGTTTAATACGTTAATTTCAGAATCAATACCAAAAAATTATTTTGTTGTAATTTTAATTCTGTTACTGCTTTTATTTAAACTACTACGTTAGATAGGGTGCTGGATTTTATGCATAAACTTATTTCTTGGTGTTATACAAATTGTATAATGGATTTTGTATATAAATAAAAAATTGTACCAAAATGTGTGAAAAATAAAATATACTCATAATTATGTAAATAAATTTAAAAAAAAACAACTTAGTACATAATTTTAATATATAAACAGTCATAAAACTTAATAAAATAAATGCAAAATATTAAAAAATAAAAACAAATTATCTACACAAAATAATGTTTATTGCTACCTTTATTCTTTAAAATTTAGCGTTAAAATCATTAAAAATAAACGAAATGTTATCTTGGATTATTTGGACCTAGTGAAACCTTTGTTTGGCTTATTTGTTCGCACTTGGCAGGCGCTGACGCGGCGATTTTGGATTGTTTGTTCGCATTTGGGAACAAATAATTCAAGACGCGTTGGATTATTTGGACCTTGGATTATTTGTTCGCACACTCTCTGGGGAGGGGGTGAGAGCCATCCAGCAGGGTCAAGGGGCAGAACCCCTTGTTCGGGGGGTCCGGGGGGCAAAATGCCCCCCCGGAGGAAAATTTTTTTAATTTAAGGTGCTAAAATACACTAGAAATTTAAATTTCAGATCATACTTATTACAAAATTTAAAGTTTTTTATACCTATACGTTTAAAACATGTGTTTAAAACGTTAATAAAAGGATAACAACTGTTTATAGTAGTTTTATTAAACATGTACGTTTGAACTACTGAACGGGATAATCGATTTGAAATAAAAAAACCTAAGATAAATTGTCAATTTAAACTACCCGCGTAGCAAGGAAATTTTGTTTTTGGACTATTAATATGCTTTTGGAAGGCATCAGGAAGATTTCTATATTAATATTACAGAAAAAAAATTTTTTTCTCCCAAAATTTAAAAAACGTACAGGTTCCCCCCTTACGGCTTCGCCGGATTACAGGGGGGTAGAGGGGGCGGCCGCCTCCCCCCGCCCCCCTGGGCACGCCACTGGTCAGGTGTACCTAAGTAACTAAAAAAACTATTTAGCGGCGGTGACTTTAAAACCGAATACGTAATTTAAAAGCCGTTCCAAACTTTTGAAAACATACAATGGAAAAAATGGCGCGTTGTATTGGAATAATGTATAGGATTAAGGATATTTTTTTATTTTGATTGGGTTTCAACCATACATGGACAAGTTGGTCCGGAGTGGGGGGGGATTAAACCCCAATTTAGGGGGGGTTAGAATCCGAGAAACGCAAAATACCCATATCGTTTTTTTTCTGGAGTGCATTTTACCCATATCGTTTTTCAATTTTGAAGGAAAAATAGGTAAAAAACGCTAATTTTAGGTCAAAAAGCACTTTTTATTGCATTTTTGAGCTTTTTATTGCTTAAAACATTCATTTTAACCTCAAAAATTAAGTTTGGAGGCAGTTAGAAGTCATTTTAAAGACATTTTTTTCTTCATTTTTCCAAAATTGGGGAGGGGGTTTAACCTTTTCTTCCCCCCACTTCTGAGTGGGGGTTAAACCCCCTTCTCAGAATTTGGAGGGGGGTTAACCTTCAACCCCCCTCCCCCCGTGCCCATGTATGCAGTGGCGTGCCCAGGATTTCAGTTTGGGGGGGGCGGTCTGGGGGGTAAATACTAACCCTGAAGGAGGGTCTGGGGGCGGCTGCCCCCCAGCAATGGAAGGTCCAGGGGGTGAGAGCCCACCAGCGAGGTGAAGGGGCAGAGCCCCTTGTCAGGGGGTGCGGGAGGCAGAATTCCCCCCGGGGGAGAAATTTTTTAATTTAAGGCGCTAAAATATACTAGAAATTTTAATTCCAGATGATAATTAAAACAAAATTTAAGTTTTTTTTTATTCCTATCCATTTAAAACATGTGTTTAAAACGTTAATAAAAGGTTAATAGTGTTTATAGTAGTTTTATTTAACATGTATGCCTTAACTATTGAGCGGCAAAATCGATTGAAATGGAAAAACTGAGATAAGTTGTCAATTTAAACTACCCGTGAAGCGGGGAAAATTTGGTTTTTTGACTATTAATATGCTTTTGGAAGGCATCAGGAAAGTTTCTGTATTAATATTTAAGAAAAAAATTTTCTCTCCCAAAATTCAAAAAACGTAAGGGTCCCCCCTTACGAAAAAATCCGGTTTCGCTGGATTTCGGGGGGGGGGCGGCCGCCCCCCCTGGGCACGCCACTGCATGTATGGTTTCAACGGTTTTAAGCCTACGGCTCCAAGCCATAATGTTTTTGGTCAGGTCCGCTAGGGGGGGTCCACCCCCCGGTGGAAGGCCAAAATTTTTTAAAGTCTAGGGGGGTCCGGACCCTCCTGGCTTGTTAGGGGGGAGGTCGACCCGGAGTACGAGATTTCAAGTTTAGGGGGGTCCAGGGGGGCCGATTTTTAACAATGTTTTTTTAAATCAGTGATTAAAGTGTTTTTAGGTCTAATATTAAATGCTATATACTAAAACAGCCTATTTATGCCTAAAAAGTACACTGTTTTTTACAAAAAAACCGTGTTTTTACAGTAAGTAAAAAAATATGCTTGAAAATTGGTCGGGAGGGTGGGGGAGGGGTGTCAGCCTTGCTAGTGGGGGGGATCAGGCTGGACCACTCTCGAGCTTTGTGGGGGAGGAGGCGGCGAGGGTTGGTGGGCCCTGGATTTTTTCCAGGGGTTCCGAAATTTTGGCTCTAGGGGGTGGGTGGACCCCTATGTCCCCAAAAAAAACACCTAAGTTCCAAGCATACATGGGCACGGGGGGAGGTTAACCCCCCCAAATTTGGCGATGGGGGGTTTAACCCCCCTCCCCTCACTCAAAAGTGGGGTAGAGAAAAGATTAACCTCCCCGCAATTTTAGAAAAATGAAAAAAAAAGTATTTATAAAGACTTCTAGCTGTCTCCAAACTTAATTTTTAAGGTCAAAATGAATGTTTTAAGCAACCAAAACTCAAAAGCTCAAAAAATGCAATAAAAAGGGTTTTTTGACATAAAATTAGCATTTTTTACCTATTTTTCCTTCAAAATCGAAAAACGATATGGGTAAAAAGCACTCCAGAAAAAAACCATATGGGTAAAATGCGTTTCGCGGATTTTTACCCTTCCCCCCAATTCGGACTTTGACCCCCCCCCCCACTCCGGACCAACTTGCCCATGTATGGCTCCAGAAGTCCTCTTTTTTAGAGTAAAAATCTTATTAATAACCCTACCGAGCTAAAGGACGAAAGTCCAGGGGTTCCGGAAGTGGATCTTGAGAGGACGTCTTCTTCCTGCTCCTCCTCATCTTCCTCACCCATTTTCTTTACCACCTTTTCATCCGCCTGAGGACTCAACAGATCTAAATTTTTTTTTTCATTCTTACATTATTATTTTTGCTAACCTGTTATTTATAATTTTTAAATTGAGTTACAGAAAGGATCTTTTTGAAACATAACTAATATCAGACCTGTACACGGTCTGGAAATGCCCCCCGTTTTATTGGAGGATTTGTCCCCCTGTTTTATTTCCCCCCCCCCCGCTAAAAAATGAGAAAGTACCCTAAAATTAGGACGCTATGATGACGCATTTTCGACCTATGATGACGCCATCATCGCAAATTTTTTTGCAATTTTTAGCCTAATTTAATGTATTTTAAGCCATTTTACACCTCTTTGTACCTTATTTTCGCTTTTTTGTCCTTTTTCTCTTTTCCTTTCTTTTTTTTCTTTCCCCCCTGCTTGCCCCCCCCCCCCCCCTCGTTTCAAAAAAAGTTGCCCCCCGTGCACCCCCCCCGTTTTGGAATTTTCCCCCAATAAAACCCCGGTGAGGGGGCAGTGCACAGGTCTGCTAATATAATCAAAAATATATAATATAACGAAAAATGTGCAACTCCTATATAAAAAAGTACGAAAAAGTAGGCCATTATAATGAGCCTCTCCATTTAAATGACACTCTCCATAATAATGGCATAGTAGCCATTTTAATGCGGGGAAAATATGCCGTTCACCTACGTCACTTTACACTAAATGCGCGCGCATCCCGCAAATGAAATAAAATGTTTTTATTGATCCGCGCACATTTGTGCAGAATAACCTAGGCGAACAGCATATTTTCCCGCATTAAAATGGCTACTATGCCATTTTAATGGAAAGTGCCATTTAAATGGAGAGGCTCATTATAATGGCCTACTTTTACTTAATTTTTATATAGGAGTTGCACATTTTTCATTATATTATATATTTTTGATATAATTAGTTAAAATTTTGTTTTAGGTCTCTTAATCGGTTTCTTGTCAGGAATTGATTCTTTTGCCTCAGACACACCGAGCGACACACGCGGGCGGGCGCCTTATCTATTACACTACTTGCTCAAACGCCGACTTCCCAAAAACCGTCTAATATACGCTTTTTTCATCCGCCTTAGAACTTAACAGATCTAAAAAAAAATTTTTTTATTGTAACAATAATAATTATTATTTTTGCAAACAGGTTGTTTATAATTTTTAAATTGAATTATTGTATGGATCCTTTTAGCACAAAATATGGTAGTAATATTATTATCATATATTTGTTTCGGGTCTGTTCTCTGTCGGGAACTGGCACCGCAGAGGGAGGACGAAGATGCCAGCCGGATTTTGAATGACCGGAAAAAGGAGGGTTTAAATCGATTGCTCCACCGCAGAACTATGGAACGCCTCTCTTTCTCAGTCACCAGATTTCGTCGTTACTACGGCAAAATTAGCCAGTTAAAAAAAAATTTTGGCTTATTAGATGGGAAATTATCATTTACAGTCTATGGCAAAAAGAACCAGTTTGAAAACAAACTTAAACATCATTAAAATTCCCTGGCTCGTTATGAGAAAATCCAATGAGCCAATATGTTTTTGGCTTGTTGGGTAAGTTTAACAAAATGAGTCATTTCGTTTTGGCTCTTTTTTGACTTTTTTCATAGTTTTGAGAAAATAGGCCAATTAAATGTAGCTCATTATATGAGCCTGACATTATGATTAAAACATTTTTAAAGAATAGGTCAAACACTTGTAACTCAATAATTGTGGTCAAAAATAAACAAACACTTGTGGTCAGAAATAAGCATTGGCTCATTCTTTTAGGGGTATTTTTTAAAACATTTTCGTGAAAAATGTGGTTGTTGTGTATTTGACTGATAAACAACAGTGTATTTTACTCATACTATATTGTCTTATAAAATTTTTTTTCTTATCCAATATGGGTATACTTTGACCATCGATCCACCAAAAAAATGTTGGTCAATATAATAAATGCAAATGTGAAACATTTGCAATTAAAAAAAATGTTGGTCACTATAATAAATGCAAAATGCAAATGCGAATGTAAATTTCTTATAAATAGTTTCAAATGTAAAACACAAACGATGTGAGTGGATTTCCATTATGTGACCGCATAAGAGGTCCGGCGTGTGCACTCCGCTCAGGACAGTTCTCTGTCGGGGATTGATTCTTTCTCATCTCACACACGCCGAGCGAGACACACGCGGGCGAGCGCCCTATCCACTCCACCACCGCATCCATCGCCAAAACACCACAAAACCGTCATTATATAAACCCACCCGATGACGTGGCCGCCAGTATGTCCTTGCACAGAGCCAGCCAATGGGCGAGGGCGTCCGAGGCCGTGGCCTGGGCCAGGCTCTGCAGGGCCTCTTGGGCGTTTCCCCGGAGTTGTCGCTCCGTTTCCAGATCCAACATGGCGAACATCGCACCTTCCAAACCCGATTCCGGCAGCTGCGGTTTCTTTTGCTGGAGCAGCCCTGTTAAGCCTAAACAAGAAATTTATCCTCTTTATTATGACACAAAAATTCAGAATTGTTATAAATTCTTTGGAACTGTGACTCTTTTTATCCCTTACTACCACCATAAATGAGCATAAGGGGGGGGGGGGTAAGGTGGGGTCCACACCCCCCTAGCCTCAAAATTTCGGACCCCCACCCTTGAAAAAAATCTAATAGGCCCCCTACCCCCAAAATTTTTAAATTTTGACACTCTACCCCCTCTCTGGAATTCTAACTTGACCCTCTCCCCCCCCCATAGGTGATAAAGGGGCGAGGTGGGGGGGGGGGGGGGGGGGGGTGGGGTCTAACTCCCTCTAGCCGCGAAATTTTGGGACCCCCCCTTGGCGAAAATCTAGACCCCCCTCCCCCCAAATTTCCAAATTTTTTTTACCTCTGACCCCCACTAGCATTTGAAATCTGACCCCTCCCTCCCCCTGGTAAAATTTTAAGTACTTCTTTTATACTAAATTTTCTTGTAAAAACATGAATTTTTAACATATATTCAAGTGTTTACACCCTTTTTACACCAGAATATAGCTTTTTATTTAATAAAATGTAGTATTATTATCCTATAAAAAGAAATATTATTAAAGTTATTACGGTTTAAAACTGTTTTGCTTTGGACACCGGACCCCACCAGACCCCCCCTTTAGATTGCAAAATTTCACAGCCCGGCTCGATAGGGGGCTACCGGATTTCAAACTGGTCTACCCCAGGTCCACCCCCTTAAAAAGCTAGGGGGGTACGGACCCCTCGCCTGGACCCTTCTCCTAGCTTTCAAAGGGCCATTTACCCGGGGTAGGCAGCAACCCCTAGCTTGTCGGTCTATGCTCATTTATGACTACCACACAAATAATATAAACGTAATGAGTCAAGTTGACTTTATAATAATTGTGACTCTTTGAGTCATAATAACGAAAATATTTAACTATTTACCACCTATATTAAACCCTTACTTTTTGTAGACAAGTAAAAAATGTAAAATGGAGATATATAAATAAATCATCATACAACAACAGACCTGTGCACTGCCACACCCCCCGGGGGGTTTTATTGGAGGACAATTCCTAAATAGGGGGCACGGGGTCAACTTTTTAAAATGGGGGGCAATAAAACGGGAGAGAACAGAAAAAAAAGAAGAAAAAAAGAAGGAAAAACAAAAAAAGGACAAAAGAGGGGAAATTAAAGTAAAAATAGGTCTAAAATGGCTTAAAAAGCATTGAAATAGGCTAAAAACTGCAAAAAATTGGCGATGATGACGTCAAAATAGGCCAAAAACTTTTGGGTAATTTTTTTTATTGTTGGTCGGGGAAGGGGGGGGGGGCATAAAACATTGGGGCATATCCTCCAATAAAGCAGGGGTGGGGGGCATTTCCAAACCGTGCACAGGTCTGCAACAATGACGAGACAAGGAGGCATTTTGATAGCATTTAACTGTTCACAGCAATGTTACAGTTTTTGTATGTAACCGCGAATTACAAAAGATTACAGGAGCAATACTTACCCACTTACGTTAAAGTACGTTAAAGAACACTAAATCGAATCCACTGCAACATGCCTAGAGAGACAAAGGATGATCAAATTGCCAGACTGGAGGCAGAGAATGCGGACCTCCGGAAAAGGCTGACGAATTTAGAGAAGAGATTTGCCGGGATGGAGGAAGAGCAAGCTCCTG
>JASAMX010010364.1:0-18536 GCA_030248175.1 Microlaimidae sp. YZB2_3 | reverse complement strand
ATTCCATGTTCATTTTTTCCAAAAAACATGATATTCTGGCTTTACATTGGCTAATTACTCTTACCAATAAGTTTAAGCCAATTCCTGGACAAACAATTTTTTAAGTTCCAAAATCCATGGGGTCCACCCTTTGGTGAAAACGCGTTGTCCAGTATAAAGATGTCCATGTAAGTTGTTTTAAAATTTCAACCCTCTTACGACATTCCCTGAAGTATAAGCTTTCCAACAATACCTCATTCACCTTAATCCGTTGGGTGGTTACGGAGGAGTTAGGGAACACACAGAATCACAGACAGACAGACATTACGTCTGACTTTAAAACACTAATGCAAAGGTCTGTAGTCCTATTAAACACCCAAGACAACCTAAAGTTTAATAGAAATAGTCCCAAAAACGATCAAACACTCAAAAATGATTAAGTGACTAGAAAACTTTTTAGATGAGTATATTTCACTAACTGATTGATTTATTTAAAAATTTTATTAATGTACTGATTTTAATGACTTTAAAACACTAGCGCAAAGGTCTATAGGTCTATTAAACACCCAAAACAACCTAAAATTCAGTAGAAATAGCCCCCCCCATAAGTGTTTTCAGGGGGGTGACAGAGGGGTCACGGTAACCCCCCCCTAGAGCCAAAATTTTGGACCCCCCTAGAAAAAATCCAGGAGCCCCCCCTCCCCCAAAGCTTGAGAGCGGTCCGGCCTAACCCTCTAGCGAGGCTGACCCTCCTTCCTCCTCCGGACCACTTTGGAAGTATATTTTTTTGGAAAAATGAACATGGACATCTTTATACTGGACAACGTTTTTTTTTACTAGAAGGTGGGGTGACCTTTCTCCTCAACCTCAAAAATGATTGGGCTAAATGAAATAACATTGCGAAGCTTACATTGGCCGAAATGTCATAAAGAGTTGAAATTTTAAAAAAAAATTACATGGACATCTTTAGACTGGACAACGCATTTTCACTAAAAGAGGGACCTATGGATTTTGGGAGTTAAAAAATTTAAAAAATAGGTCTAAAATGGCTTAAAATCCATTGAAATATGCTAAAAACTGTAAAAAATTCGCGACGATGGCGGCATCATAATAGGTAAAAAATGGCGTCATAATTTTTGGGTACTTTTTCATTTTTCCGCGGGGGGGCAAATCCTCCAATAAAGCGGGGGGGGGGCATTTTGAAACCGCGCACAGGTTGGGGATTGGGCTAAATGAGATATCATTGCGAAGCTTACATTGGCCAGAATGTCATAAAAGGGTTGAAATTTTGGAAAAAAAATACATGGACATCTTTAGACTGGACAGAGCATTTTCACTAAAAGAGGGAGGGACCTATGGATTTTCGAAGTTAAAAAAATTGTTGTCTTCGAATTGGCTTAAACTTATTGGTAAGAGTAATTAGCCATTGTAAAGCCACAATATCATGTTTTTTGGAAAAATGAACATGGACATCTTTATGCTGGACAACGTTTTTTTGCTAAAAGGTGGGGTGACCTTTCTCCTCAACCTCAAAAGGGATTGGGCTAAATTAAATATCATTGCGAAGCTCACATTGGCCGAAATGTCATAAAGAGTTGAAATTTTGAAAAAAAATTACATGGACATCTTTAGACTGTACAACGCATTTTCACTAAAGGAGGGACCTATGGATTTTGGGAGTTAAAAAATTTAAAAAATAGGTCTAAAATGGCTTAAAATCCATTGAAATAGGCTAAAAACTGTAAAAAATTCGCGACGATGGCGTCATCATAATAGATAAAAAATGGCGTCATAATTTTTGGGTACTTTTTCATTTTTCCGCGGGGGGGGCAAATCCTCCAATAAAGCGGGGGGGGCATTTTGAAACCGCGCACAGGTTGGGGATTGGGCTAAATGAGATATCATTGCGAAGCTTACATTGGCCAGAATGTCATAAAAGGGTTGAAATTTTGGAAAAAAAATACATGGACATCTTTAGACTGGACAGAGCATTTTCACTAAAAGAGGGACCTATGGATTTTCGAAGTTAAAAAAATTGTTGTCTTCGAATTGGCTTAAACTTATTGGTAAGAGTAATTAGCCATTGTAAAGCCACAATATCATGTTTTTTGGAAAAATGAACATGGACATCTTTATGCTGGACAACGTTTTTTTGCTAAAAGGTGGGGTGACCTTTCTCCTCAACCTCAAAAGGGATTGGGCTAAATGAGATATCATTGCGAAGCTTACATTGGCCGGAATGTCATAAAGAGTTGAAATTTTGAAAAAAAGAATTACATGGACATCTTTAGACTGGACAACGCATTTTCACTAAAAGAGGGACCTATGGATTTTGGGAATTAAAAAATTTTTGTCTTCGAATTGGCTTAAACTTATTGGTAAGAGTAATTAGCCATTGTAAAGTCACAATATCATGTTTTTGAAAAAAATGAACATGGACATCTTTATGCTGGACAAGGTTTTTTTTACTAAAAGGGGAATGAGCTTTCTCCTTAACCACAAAAGGGATTGGGCTAAATGAGATATTATGCAAAGCTTACAGATAGGGGAAGGGGAATATCTTAAAGTGGTTAAAATTTAAAAAAAATCGCGTGGACATCTTTAGATTGGACAACGAATTTTCACAAAAAGAAGGCCCTATGCACTTTGTAAGTTGAAAAAATTTTTGTCTTTAAATTAGATCAAACTTATTGGTTAGAGTAATTAGTCAATAGAAAGCCAAAACATTTTTTTTGGGAAGATAAACATAGACATCTAAATACTGGACAACTTATTTTCGCTAAAACGGGGAAGGACCCTACTCTCTAACCGCAGAATGAATTAAGCTAAATAGATATCATTGCAAAGATCACAGTCTGGAAAATTTCATAATGAGTGTCGAATATATAAAAAACAACATGAACATTTACATCTTTATGCTGGTCAAGAAATTTTCACAAAAAACGGGATGAACTTTGCCTCTCCAACCACAAAAAAAATTGGGCTAAATGAGATATCATTGAAAAGCTTATAGTTCGGGGAGTATCTTCATAATGCGGTTGAAATAAATAAAATTAACATGGACATCTTTATGCTGGCCAACACATTATCATCAAAAGGGGTACGGACCGTCTTCCCAACCACAAACCAAATTGGACTAAACAAAGTCTCATTACAAAACTTACAGTCCTGGGAATATCATAAAAGGATTGAATTTTGAAAAAAGTTGGAAAATTAATCCGAAAAATATATACAGGTAAAATTATTTGTCAGCCTTATGGCTGACAGGGGCCACTGTTATACGAAATATTTATTTTTGAGTTTCAAATGAAACAAATTAATTTTTGAGTTTTTTTTTTGTATATTACAAAGTTAAAACTGCATATAGATACTTATTATTATAGTGAGGAAAGTTTCAGACCTGTGCACTCCCCCCGGGGTTATAAAGGGGGGCAATTCCAAAACGGGAGGCACGGGGGGCAACTTTTTTAAAACGGGGGGGCAAGCAGGGGAGAAAGAAAAAAAAAGAAAGAAAGAGAAAAAAGGGAAAAAAGGGACAAAAAAGTAAAAATAAGGTAAAAATAGGTCTAAAATGGCTTAAAATGCATTGAAATAGGCTAAAAACGGCAAAAAATTTGCAAGGATGGCGTCATAATAGGTAAAAAATGGCGTCATAATTTTCGGGTGTTTTTTCATTTTTCCGCGGGGGGGGGGCAAATCCTCCAATAAAGCGGGGGGGGGGGGGCATTTTCAAACCGTGCACAGGTCTGAAAGTTTAATTTTTTTTTAGAAAAATGCCTATTAGAGAATTTCATCTTGAAAAAGTACTTTCAGGACTAGGATTAAATTTTGAAGAAGTAAGTTCCGTTCCTTGAATTGTAAAATTTATTATCTATAACGTTGCAGCAAACAGGTGCTATTTCCTCCCCGCATGGAAGGGGTTTTATAGGAGAGGGGTAGGTGGGTAGGGTTTTAAAATATGAGGAGAGACATGGTGAGGGGCATACATTGGCAAGTTGGTCCGGAGTGGGGGGGTAAACCTGGAATTAGGTGGGGGGGGGGTTTAAAACCCAAGAAACGCATTTTACCTACATAGTTTTTTTTGTGGAATGCATTTTACCCATATAGTTTTTCGATTTTAAAGGAAAAATAGGTAAAAAAGCTAATTTTAGACCAAAAAGGCTTTTTATTGCATTTTTGAGCTTTTTATTGCTTGCTGTTGGAAGTCATTTAAAATACATTTTTTTCGCTGAGGGAGTGGGAGAGGGGGGGGGGGTTAAACTCCCATCTCAGAATTTGGGGGTTGGGGTTAACTCCGCCCTCAAACACCCCCGTGCCCATGTATGTGGTGGGGTATTTTTTTTACTGGAAAGCTAAAAAAATGGGCGAAAAAAAATAAGATAAAAAAGTATAACCTTTGTTTTGATTAGGTCAAAAACTGCATAAATTAAGCGAAAGTAGGTCAAAAATGCAGTTTTTGGTATTTTTTTATAATTATTGAACGGAGACAGAAACAGGATAAAACTACTAATATAACGGGACGGGAAGGATACAAAAACGCTAAACAAGAATTTTGTGACTTACCGCCTAAAATTTTTAGCGGCCATATTTTTTATGGTTCACATTTTTAAATCTGACAGGCTGCCTATCTATCTGTTAAAACTCTAAAATATCATTAATTAAATTCAAAGGTTACCTAAAATTTTAGTTTGTTGATTTGTGTATTTTATTGGGTTGTGATTACTGCGGAAGTATCAAAGGAATTGGACCTAAAAAAGGATTAGAACTTATAAAGCAGCACAGAAGTATTGAGAAAATTCTGGATAATCTTGATACCACGGTAAACGGCGTTATATTTTTTTATCCAAAAGTTTGTGATAACAGTTGACCAGTAGTATAATAATATAAGCAGCGATGAAACTTTTTTTGAATTTCATGAAAAATTTATATAATCAGAAGAAGAGTGATTTGCGTTTTTCGAAAACCCGTACAAACAAAATATTGAAAATTCAGCTTTACATTGAGGGTTATCTATAATTCTATTGTCATTCATGGGGCGTGGAAAAGTGAATTAACTTCCTCAAATTATGAAAGGGTGTTTAATGTTTCCTCCACTTCGAGGTAAAGTTTTGACACACCAAAATTATTTGAATAGTTTGCTAACATCTACTTGACGAATTACGTAAAACTTTTAAAGAAAGTTTGAATGATAGCCCCTGAAAAGCGCGATTAAAAAAAACTAATAAATTTTTAAAATTAAGCATCACTTTTCAGTACTTTTATTTATGTGCATAAATTTCTGTTAACCAAAATTATCAGTAAATAACGTTATTAAATAATGTTAATTTTTAATTTGTAGGTTTAGTTAAAAATTTTGCAGGTTGTTTTTCTGTATTTATGCCTGGATCATTCATTATTTATTGCTATGAAATCAATTAAATAAGCTTGCAAAAATAATTTGTTATTTATTTTAGAAATTTCCTCCTCCAGAAAACTGGCCCTATGAGGTAAGCTCTTTATTTTTCTAAATTTTGTTCTTAAACTTTGTAAATTTTTTTAATACATGATATTTCACTTACTTATTATATTATTATTTCTATTGTTATTGATTTCTTTTAATGAATTGATTTGGGGTATTATTTAAATGAAGGGCGCCGCTAAAATACGTGTCAATCTAAATACAATATTGAATAAAACCAAAGAGCTAAAGAAATTTAAATAGCCATTTTTTTATATTGAAAATTATAGCCGATATAAATATTCAACATGCAACTTGCAAAAATTCAATGATGTGCGTGTGCTGTGCTATTCATTACACGTTAACTATAGGCCGAAAAATTAAAGTTAGGGAAAACCGTTTTTTAGTATTATTGACGCTTGTGTTTCGAATTTACATAGAGAAGGCGGACAAGACACGCTAATTACATGTTGTGTCAGATAATATTAAAAAATTGTTATTATTGATTTTTGATATACTGTTTAACACAGACCTGTGCACGGTCTGGAAATGCCCCCCCCGTTTTATTGGAGGATTTGCCCCCCCGTTTTATTGCCCGCCCCCCGCCGAAAAAAGAACCCTAAAATTTTGACGTATTTTTTTGACCTATAATAACGCTATCATCGCGAATTTTTTGCAGTTTTTAGCCTATTTCAATGTATTTAAGGCCATTTTAGACCTATTTTTTACCTTATTTTCGCTTTTTTGTCTTTTTTCCTTTTCCCTTCTTTTTTTCCTTTTTTTCTCCTTTTTTTCTTTCTCCCCTGCTTGCCCCCCCTTTTTAAAAGAGTTGCTCCCCTCCCGTGCCTTCTGTTTTGGAATTTCCCCTCCCCCCAATAAAACCATGAGGAAAGGGGGGGGGCAGTGCACAGGTCTTGTTTAACGTATCGATCATCACTGCTTTTATTATATTATATTCTAATATAATAATTTTAAAAATAGGTTTGTATTGTGTGTTATACAAAATTAAAAACGCGGTCCTTTTTTATAAATTTCATTTAAATTTTAGCAAGCCCGAAGTTTGTTTAAAAATCCTGAAGTTGACACTGGTGAAGATATTCAAGTAAATAATCTTTTTTAATTTTGAAATTTATTTAAAAATCAGTGTTTTATTTTTGGATGAAAGTAAAATAAAGCCGTATTAAAATACTTTTCTAGTAGAATCATACAATGTGGAATTATACGTCGTTTTAAACTATTAGTGGCTTTAAAATTCTTCTAAGCAAACAGATGGACATATTGAGTGGGTACTATTAAGGCCCGACCGGATCTGTTATTTTGGATCTGACTGGACCGGATCCAAAGGTAGATCCGGCCGGACTGGATCCGGGCTGGATCTGTACAAAATATTTCAAACTTAATACTATTGTCTAATAATAAAATAATAAAAAGGTAATTGTATTGGCTTAATACATACTAAAGAGCCTTAACAAACAAAGAAAAATGGTATAAGCTTAAGCTTTCTAAATGGTACCAACAAAATAAATATATTAAAATAATGGAAAAAAAATTATAAACAAAATTAATGTTACATAATTATGTTAGGATGTCAATCAATGTCAATAATAAAAGAAACATACTGCGGAGCTAGTTGGTTCCTCTTGGGAGGGTGAAGATCAACATGCCAAAGCTTGAATTTTGGATTTTTTTTATAGTCCTTAAAAACCAAATTATTATTAGTGAATGAGCTATAGAAACTTGAGAATACATGAAAATTTCTAAAAAAAATTACCAAACCAACTGTGACAATCCCCTGATAGTATACTAGCCTTATTTTTTAAACCTTTAGCAAATGTTCTAGCCGCGCCTTTAACTATAATTTTTGAAAAACAAAAATGCTTAAAATAGAGTAGTTAAACAATAATTTTAAACAGTTATTTGATTTAGGAAAAAATGATAAAAACAATTTATTGTTTAAACTCTATTGAAAGGCAACAAGAAAGAAATTTGCATATACTTCAGTATATAGAGCAAAAACTCTGATTTGTGGGCAATATAAATTTTTTAAAAAAAGCAAAGTGTATACACAATACAAAACAAATAAATACATAAAAAGCTTAGAAACTGAATTAAATATAATTAACAAAATCACAGACACAACCAAAAAACAAAAAGACCCATCATGGCCATGGGTCAAAACATTTATCCCATCGCGAGATAATAGCATTAAGTCAAAATTTTTGTTGGGAGTTTCAAAATAAAATGAAATAAAATTAATTTTATTATATTCATGTAAAAAAAATGCAGATCCGGTCAAGATCCGGTTTAAAAAAGATCCGGCCGGACCGGATCCAAAAATGGCCGGATATACCGGATCCACGGGACCGGACCGGATATCTGGTCGGGCCCCAAAAAAGCAACATCTTAAGGAAAAAAATAACATAATAAAGTGTTTTTTTTTCAAATCTTACAAAACCAAAAAGATAAACGTTTTTTTGCCATTAAAACTATAAAATTTTTACTAGTTAAACGTTTTTAAGACCAAGCCATCCTTGTTTGTGGAAGGTTTTTTTAATTAAAGGAAAATTTTAATTAGACAGCCAAAATGGGGAGGGGAAAGAGGTTTCTCCTCTAGAGCAGAAATGACTGCGGAATAAACTTCGCATGGTTTCCATCTAAGGCTAGACATGTTAGTCGAATTTGAATGATTGTACTTTGGGAGGGAATCTCCCCCACAACTTTGTTTCGGTGAAAATAGATTTTAATTTGCTTGACTGTGTATAATTGTTTCATTTTAGATAAAATGGGAAGATCCGGATGAAGAGGCCTTAGTGGAGTTCATGGTGAAAGAAAAACAATTTCAGTAGGCATTAAATTTTGCATTTTAATAACAAACATTTACTTAAAATCAATCCAGATCAGCTGTAAAACTAATACTTACAGAAAAACAGTATTCAACGCCCAAATGATTTTCAGTTAATCTTTGTGAACGTACTTTGACAATTAATAATTTTTTTTGGTGTTTTGTTTTGTTTTCCTTGGAGTTAAAAATGTAAGATTGTGTTTTTTAATTTTGATTATAATTTTAAATAAGAAATACTCAAATTTAAATATTTGTTATTTTCTACTTTTTTTGATTTTTTAGAGATTTTTTGATTTTGGATAATATTAACAACAGCTTTTTATCATACATCCGAGAAAAGCATTTTACCCATAACCCATATCGGTTTTTTTCTGGAGTGCATTTTACCCATATCGCTTTTCGATTTTGAAGAAAAAATAGGAAAAAACGCTAGTTTGGGTCAAAAAGTCTTTGTTATTGCATTTGCATGTTACTTGTTATTGCATTGCAAAAAACAGTTGGAGGCAGTTAAGTCATTTTAAAGCATACATGGGCACGGGGGGGTTGGGGGGGTTAACCCCCCAAATTCTGAGAAGTGGGGTTTAATCCCCCCACTCAGAAGTGGGGGGGGGGAGAAAAAGTTAACCCCCCCAATTTTGGAAAAATGAAGAAAAAAATGTCTTTAAAATGACTTCTAACTGCCTCCAAACTTAAGTTTTGAGGTCAAAATGAATGTTTTAAGCAATAAAAAGCTCAAAAATGCAATAAAAAGGGCTTTTTGACCTAAAATTAGTGTTTTTAACCTATTTTTCCTTCAAAATCGAAAAACGATATGGGTAAAATGCACTCCAGAAAAAAAAAACGATATGGGTATTTTGCGTTTCTCGGATTTTAACCCCCCTCCCTAATTTGGGGTTTAACCCCCCCACTCCGGACCAACTTGCCCATGTATGTTTTAAAGACATTTTTTCCCCAAAATTGGGGGGGGGGTTAACCTTTTCTCCCCCACTTCTAAAATGGGGGGGGGGCTTGAATCCTCCATCTCAGAATTTAGGGGAGGGTTAGGTTAACCCTAGTGTTGTAAAAAGTTACTTTTACGTTTATTTAAACTAATAAAAGTAATGGATTTTGAATTACTTTTACTCGACTTTTAAAATTTCATTTACTTTTACAGACCTGTGCACGGCCTGGAAATGCCCCCCGTTTTATTGAAGGATTTGCCCCCCGTTTTATTGCCCCCCCGCCAAAAATGATAAAGTACCCTATAATTATGACGCCATTTTTGACCTATGATGACACCATCATCGCGAATTTTTTGCAGTTTTTAGCCTATTTCAATTTCAATGTATTTTAAGCCATTTTAGACCTATTTTTACCTTATTTTCGCTTTTTTGTCCCTTTTTTCCCTTTTCCCTTCTTTTTTCTCTTTTTTTCTCCTTTTTTCTCTTTTTTTTCTTTCCCCTCTGCTTGCCCCCCCGTTTCAAAAAAGTTGCCCCCCCCCTTGCCCCCCACTTTGGAATTGCCCCCCCCCCGTGTTAACCCCGGGGGGCAGTGCACAGGTCTGCTTTTACTTTTAATCTTACTCGATTTTTGAAATTTCAATTACTTTTACTTTTACTCTTACTCCACTTTTGAAATTTGAATTACTTTTACTTTTACTCTTATTTGGGTTTTTTCCTGCAAATAATTAAATTAATTTAAGTACAATTTAAGTAATTTTAATCAGTAGATTTCCAGTAGACTGTTGTAAAATGAGTGGCAGAAGAAAATTTCTTAAGCCGCTAAGATGCTAAAACCATTTATTTTGACCAAAAAACTTATTAAAGAAATAATTTATACATAAAATTAGCAAAAACTTTAGAACAGAGCTCTGGAGCTCCAAAAACCGGTGTTTTTCTCCGTTTTAAAATTACTTTTATTATACCTTTACTCTTTTACTTTAAAACATAGGTCTTGCTTTTACTTTTACTTTACTTAAATACAAAAATCACAAATTACTTTTACTCTTACTTTACTTAAATTAAAATTTTTCAAATTACTTTTACTTTTACATAAAATAATCGAAAATCATTACTTTTTACAACACTATTAACCCCCCCAACCCCCCGTGCCCACTTATGCTTTTTATGTAAACTGTGTTGTTGTAGTTTCTATTCGTTTTGATTTATTGTTTTTTTTTAGAGAGGATCGTATTAGAAACGGGTGCAAAAAATTAATGAAAGGGCGGCATTCGTCACAACAAGGGCGATTAGACAGTTTTTTTACTCTCACAACTACACCCTCACAAAAACGAAAAGTAGGCGCTTAAAGTTTTTAAAACATATTTGGGTAAAATGTAGAACAACTTATTTTAATTTTAATAATGGTTATTGGCCGTTGTTATTGTTTGTTCTATTTGCGGTGCGCCAAATGTTGGCAGGTTTAATAGGAGCTTTTTGATTCTTGTCGCTTTATTGACTGTCTCTTCCTGTCTGTCTGTTTGCTGCTGTGGCCGAGATTCTTGCTTTAAATAAGTCCATTTTCGCTGATCCTTTACAGACCTGTGCACGGTCTAGAAATGCCCCCCGCTTTATTGGAGGATTTGCCCCCCCCATTTTATTGCCCCCCTCACCGCCAAAAAATGAAAAATTACCCTAAAATTATGGCGCCATTTTTAACCTATAATAACGCCATCATCGCGAATTTTTTGCAGTTTTTAGCCTATTTCAATGTATTTTAAGCCTTTTTAGACCTATTTTTACCTTGTTTTCGCTTTTTTTTGTCCCTTTTTCCCATTTCCCTTCTTTTTTCTTTTTTTTTCTTCTTTTTTTCTTTCTCCCCTGCTTGCCCCCCCCCCAGTTTCAAAAAAGTTGCCCCCCCGTGCCCCCCGTTTTGGAATTGCCCCCCAATAAAACCCCGGGGGGAGGCGAGCACAGGTCTGCCTTTAGCTGCTAGTCTCTTCCTCTCCCCGGCATGTCGGCAGGAGGGCAGGGGGTTGGTATTTAATAGTTATATCAAAAAAATCCTGAAACTGCGGACACCAATGACTAAATTTAAAATAAAATATTATATTATAATATTATATAAATTTTAGGAAGGAGAAGATAGAGGGTTGGGTGGGGGTTTAGATTTTTAATTCTACAGGAGAATCAGGGTGGAAAATTCAGAAATTCGGGGGATAAGGTGCTATTTTTTTCCGGGGGTAATGTGATGGGAAAATATATTTCGAGGTTTCGAGGTGGGCTTATTCCACCATGACCTTCACTGTTTATGGGGAAAGGGAAGAGTAAAATTATCAAAATTTATTAGCCGTATTCACGAAAACGGCGAGACCTTGCCGGCGTGATCGCGCCCGGCGTCGAGGCCGGGCGTGTCATAAACATCTGCATTAATGGACGTGCGAGTTGTTTTTAAAATTAGGTTTTAAAACAATTGCATCAGCATCTCATTCTTAAACAAATTTTGCCAGTGTGTCCCATGGACGTAGCCAGAATTTTGAAAAGGGGGGGGGGTTGCAACCCTAAACAAAATTTCCGAATAGAGGGGTCCAGGGGGGTCCAAATTCTAAACGTTATAAAGGCCCCTAAAAATGTTTTTGCTCTTCTCCAATTTGATACCTTGAAATTTTCAATTTCCAAAATTTTAACAACTGAAAAAAAGAGTACATTGAATTACAGCTGAGCAATGCAAAGTGTGAGAAAATGTTTTTAAAATTACTTCTTCTAACCTTTAAATTTTTAATCCGAATATAACAATATAAAAAGAGGGGTCCATCGTGCGTGGTCATATCAAGATTACAAAACAAAGTAACAAAAATTTGAAAGTGAAGACCAATTAAAACATAAAAAATGGGGTGGGTCCAGCGTGGTCGCACCAAGATTAGAAAACAAACTAACACAGATTTGGAAGTGGAGAGTATAATGGAGCGCTGAGCGTAACGAAGCGCGAGAAAAATTTTAAAAATTGGCCCTTCTAGACCCCAAAATTTTTATCCTTGATGACCCAAAAAGGGGGGTCTAGACCCCTAGACTCCCCCTGGTTACGCCCATGGTTTGTCCATAAAAAAGCGTTCATGACACGCCCGGCGTCGACGCCGGGCGCGATCACGATGGCAATCATGGTGAGACCTCGCCGGTTTTTATTATTATTATTATTATTATATTTATTTCGTTGAAAAACAGGAAACATACATAAGCAAGTTAATACCGCACTGAGATTGTATGTACCTTTTATAAACTAAAAAAAAGAAGGAAATAAACCACACACAATAAGCCAAATCCCAAAACCCAACTGCAAATACAAACCCAAGAGCAGAAAAATTCTGCCAAAATCATGTCATTTACACCTGTAAAATGATTCCGGACTCACCACAAGAGCAAATGCCACGACAAAACCAAAACCATCCCACTTCCAAGGAAAAAATTGCAGGCAAAGTTTTGAGCGCTAAAACTATAACACGCAATAGAGTAAGACACAAAACATTAAATAAATTAGTACATTATTACACTGTAAAAACTATAAAACATTGTAATATACATTATTTTCCAGGAAAGTATTTAAAAAAACTCTATCACGCATATTTTTAAAAAACCTTTGCTTAGTTTGATCACAAATCATTGTAGGAATTGTATTCCACAATCTTACAGACTGTCTCAAAGCTGATAAATTGGTTCTAAAAAAATGTTTAATAGGCAAATGATATTGATAATCATTTATTATTAATCGTTCTTCTCTTCTTACATTGCTGTCTGTGACTAAAGTCAGTTTATTTTCAGGAAAACAACGAAATTCATTGAAATAACAGTATATAAGTCTTGCACGAAAGCTTGCTGATGTGTGACCTACTGAAATCAAACCACTGTTGTCTTTCAGTTGTTGAGATGAGTGGGAATAGTCTCTATACAGCATTCTAAGACAGGATTGCAGACATTTTTCCAGTTTAAGTCGATCTTTTTGCAAACAGGGATAGTTTCGTGAATACGGCTATATCTCTGGTGAATAGTATATTACCACAAACTGTCGCACGTTAAAACGGTTTCACTGCTCGCGGCTGTGGGGACAAAGACTCGTTTTATTTTATTGTGAGATAGGTTTTTTAGCTCTGTGAACATTTTACACATTAAATTTCAGCTTTACAAAATTTTGTCATTTGTGTCAAATACCGCATAATTTAACTTTCTGGAATTTTTTACTTGTTTTTAAATAGTTTATTATTGTTGATTGAGATTTTTAGTATTATTATTTTATTATAATATTATTAAATTTTCAACAAAAAATGTTTTAAAATGTTTTCATATAATTTTTTATTTTTAACCGTTTGTAGACTTTTGTTTATAAATATAGTTACACTTTTTTAATTGATTTTATTTTTAGAAAGAAGAAGATAAAAAGAAACAACCGCTTAAACCGGGAAATAAAGCGAAAAAGCCAAAGAAATAAGAATAGTTTGATAATTATTGTTATTTTTGTAATTTGTGTATTTTCGTTTTATCATTAGAAAAAAGCAAGGTTTTTAGTTTTGAATATAACTTTTTATATATATTGTCGTTACTACGGCAAAATGAGCCACAATTAGTATAAAATATGAGTGCCTGTGACTCATTTAAAATTTTATACAGGACCTTACTAACTACAGAATGAGTCACAGTAACGTGTATTTTATAATGACAGTGGCTCATTTTGCCGTAGTAACGACGATATTTTTTGTGGACAAAAGTACTATCAATTGATTAATATATATTTTATGTTTGAGTTTCTCAAAAAAAAGCTCGTTTCTTTATAAAAACAAAAACATTGCTTTATGCATTTTGTGTTACAAACACAAAGCACCTAATTGTATATAAATTCTGTATGAATAACGTAAATTTTGGAAATAAAACAAATTGCTTAACATATAATATTGTAATATAGTTATGCACTTTTTTTTAACACAAGTAAAATTCTTCATGCGCAGTATTTTATAACACGACTGACTAATTTGTGTAATCATAGTCTTTTGAAGTTTCAACAACAACTTGCTACTAACTGTATGCTCGACACATGCGAAATGTCTCGATTATTTATACATAAATACACCATACATTTTCATAATTTACAATTTTTATAAAAAAATTTTTTATAAAATGTATTTTGGTAGTTTCACAACTTATTATTATAGTACAATTCCTATCACACCTTATAGTACCAGACCTGTGCACTACCGCCGGGGTTTAAACGGGGGGGGGGGGGGGTAATTCCAAAACGGGGGGCACGGGGGGCAACTTTTTTAAAACGGGGGGGAGCAATAAAACCGGGGGGCAAGCAGGGGGGAAAGAAAAAAAGAAGGGAAAAGAGAAAAAAAGGGACAAAAAAGCGGAAATAAGCTAAAAATAGGTCTGAAATGGCTTAAAATACATTGAAATAGGCTAAAAATTGCGATGATGGCGTCATCATAGGTCAAAAATGGCGTCATAGTTTAGGGTACTTTTTAAGTTTTTGGAGGGGGGAGCAATAAAACGGGGGGGCATTTCCAGACCGTGCACAGGTCTGTATTACAAAGCAAAAATCAATTATAATTCGCTTATCATAACAGGTTTAAAAAAACTCGTACGTTTTCAAATAAATACCTGCAATATTAAATGTGTAGGAATTAAAACTGGTGTTGTTATTTTAAGTAGGTAGGGATGGGTTAATAATTAATGATAGTTTATTAAAATTTAAATAACCGCGAGACAAACCTAATTTTCATTCAATGTAAATACTGACCCATAGGTTAGCATAGGGGTGTCGGTGTAGTGTGGATCAGGTGCCCTCGAAATTACCTAAAAAATAAATGTAGACTGTCCCCCTTAACCATTTTTTAATTTTAAAAAGTAACCCTAAAATCATAGATGAACACGGTAAAAAAGCTAGGGGGATGTTTACCCCGGGTAAATGACATTTCAAAATCTAGGAGGGGGGCAGACTCGGGGTGGAAGATTTCAAAACCTAGCGGGGGGTCAGGTGGGGTCCAATTTCCAAAACAAAATACTTTTAAACCATTAAATATTTAATAATAGTTTTTTTATAAGATAATACTACATTTTATTGAATAAAAAGCAATATTTAGGTATAAAAAGGGTGTAAAAACATGAATTTGTGTTAAAAATTCACGTTTTTGCAATAAAATTTAGTATAAAAAAGTACCTAAAATTTTCCCGAGAGGGGAGGGGGGAGGGTGGTCAGATTTTCAGGTCCCCCCTGGATTTTTTTCTAGGGGGGGAACATTTCGATGCTAGGGGGGGTGGACCCCACCGTACCCCCCTTGTTCATCTATGGCTAAAATTCGCAATTGCCACACCCCCTCTTTCCCATTTAAATTCTGGGTTATAAATCTAGATCAAAATTTTCTGTCACAAACACGATTTTGTAGTAAAAACTATTTTTGAATTTTTTTATGCATTGAGTGGCTATTTCTGTGAAAAGTTTTATATTAGTGCTTAAAAAAATTAAAGAATAAATGACAATTTTGTTTTGGAATCGTAATCATAGGTGTTTTTGGTCAGGTCCGCTAGGGGGGGAGTTTGCCCACGGGTGGAATGCCAAAATTTTTTAGGTGGGGGCGTGGTTTCGCCCCCCTGACTTTAGAGAGGATGGAAGGGGGGTCAACCCGGGGTGCGAGATGTCAAATTTAGGGGGGTCCAATTTTTTAACAAAGTTTTTTTTAAATGAGTAATTTAAGTGTTTTTAGGCCTAAGATTGATTTTATACACTAAAACAGCCTATATAGGTTTAAAAAGTGTTGTTTAGGCTCAAAAAAAACTTTTTTTTTAACTAAAAAAACGCGTTTTTGACAGTAAATAAAATAATGTAAATTCGTCGTGTCGTAAGGGGGGGAGGGGGTCAGCCTCGCTAAAGGAGGGGGGGGGAGCAAGTCAGACCGGACCGCTCTCGAGCTTTGAGGCGGGGAAGGGGGGCCTGGATTTTTTTTCTAGCGGGGGGTTCCAACATTTTGGCTCTAGGGGGTGAGTGGACTGGACCCCTCTGTCCTCCCTCTGACCTCTGTTTTAGATGTGGTTTGGAGTAAAACGTACTTTAAAATTTATGAGAAATTTAAAAAATCAATATTTTTTAAAAATGCAATTAAAAAATTACGAGTGGTATTGTTTAGAACTATATCTAACTATTTCTAAACTTTTATTAAAATGTGACTAAATCAAATCTTTTAATTTTCATTAAAATTTTTTTTTATTTGACGCCAAAAAACAACATATTAAACCGTCTTTTTAAATTTAGCTTTTAGCAAAGATCCCTTAGATGGCGGCTAAGTGGTTAAAGCGTCGCACTAGAAACCTCCAAACTGTAGGTTCGGCTGAATTGCTCGCGTGTGCTGTGGAACTGATCGTCCAAACTAACAAACGTCACTATTCACGACAATGATTGGTCCAAGTGGTAGCTGGGACTGGAACTGATTGTTAGAAAGAACTGACGTCACTTTCTTCGATGATGATTGGCGGAGACGACCGTAAGACGCCAGAAGTCGAAGACGAAAGCCCGGGGTTCGCGATTCGCAACGTCCGGTGTGAATATTACCTGGCCGGCTGCGGAACTGTGGAAAATTTTCACCCCAAAGCGGATATACCGCGTGGAGAATTCCGACCCCGAATTCCCGTAATACGCGTATTCGGAAGTACGCCGGCAGGTAAAATTAAAAAATATATAATACTGCAAAAAAAGAAAACCTCTTATATGCAAAGTGAAGCAATGTTCTTCATTTTAGCAATATTATATTTTATATCTTTATTATTATATGTCAAAAGCGTCATAAAATTCGTCTAACTGTGACTCTTTTTATTTTTTAACCAACACACTGTAAACAACCTTGTAAGTCAGATTCACGTTTAAATTAAACGGATTGTGATTTTTGTCAGAGTAACAGACCTGTGCACGGTCCGGAAATTGTGGCAAACGTTTTTGTACCTAACCGCCAAATTTCAAATTCGCGTTTAACATCTTGTTTATTGCATACGTAATTCTTATACACGTATATAAATTCAAATATAAATTTGCATGCTCTTTCTACTGACGTCAGTTTAACCTAAAATCATTGGTTAAACTTGGCCATCTCGGTACACGAGCTGTTTGGTCGGGTCGCTCGGGGGGGGGGTCGGGTGGGGTTTTTGGGGGGGGGGTGGTGGGGGGTCGGCTGGCGTTTGGGGGGGGTGGGTTTTTGTGGGGTGTTTTGTTTTTTTTGTGTTTGGTGTTTTTGGCTGGCCGTGTTGTTTGTGTTTCGTATTGTGGGGGGGGGGGGGGTCTCTGGGGGCGCGGGTCTCTTTGGGGGTTTTTTCTGTTTTGCTGTCTATGCCCACTGATTGGTTAGAACGATTCGTGAAGAGTCTCAGAATCAGTCGTTTCAACTGATTCTCTTCAGTGTTTTACTTTTGTCCGGGACTGTGTAGTTTGTCCTTATATAAGTGACGCGTGGCTGAAACATTAACTAAAGGGTTCGGGCAAACTTCGACCAAAAACCTTCTTCTGGATCCACACACCTAAAAAGAAACAAAAAAACAATGTTTATTATATGTTTAATAGTTTGTAATGCGCCGGTTTTCTTTCGTTGTTCCGAAATAATTTCGTTTTGTTGTACAGCCGGCGCTGTTGGCGTTGGCTTGTTGTATTTTCCGTCTAAAAATAAATAATTTGTTAGTTAATATTTGAAATAGCACTCCGCCGCTCTGTTAGTATTTTAGTCGAATTAAGAGCTATAAAAATATAGAGTTAAGGAGACCGTGACAAAATGCCCCATTGGAGGATTTGCCCCCCCCCGTTTTATTGCCCCCCCCCGCCAAAAAATAAAAAAGTACCCTAAAATTATGACGCCATTTTTGACCTATTATGACGCCATCATCCAAATTTTTACAGTTTTTAGCCTATTTCAACGTATTTTAAGCCGTTTTAGACCTAGTTATACCTTATTTTCGCTTTTTTGTTCCTTTTTTTCCATTTCCCTTCTTTTTTTCTTTTTTCCCCTGCTTGCCCCTCCCCGTTTTATTGCCCCCCATTTCAAAAAGGTTGCCTCTCCCGTGCCCCCCTGTTTTGGAACTGCCACCTCTAATAAAACCCCGGGGGGTCAGTGCGCAGGTCTGGAGTGATAATGACGACAATCATAGATGAACAAGCAAGGGGGGGGTAGGGTGGGGTCCACCCCCCCCTAGCCTCGAAATTTTGGGGCCCCCCCCCTAGAAAAAAATCCAGGGGCCCCCCCCTCCCCCCAAATTTTCGAATTTTTTACCCCTGACCCCCCTCTAATTTTGAAATCTGAACCCCCCCCCTCTCGAGAAAATTTTAAGTACTTTTTTATAC
>JASAMX010010362.1:0-13953 GCA_030248175.1 Microlaimidae sp. YZB2_3 | reverse complement strand
TCGGAGTGAGAGCTTTACAGACCTGTGCTCGGCCCCCGGGGGGTTTTTTGGGGGGGGGGGGGCAATTCCAAAATGGGGGGGCACGGGGGCAACTTTTTCGAAACCGGGGGAGAGACAATAAAACGGGGGGGGGCAAGCAGAGGAGAAAGAAAAAAAAGAAAAAAAAAGTGAAAAAAGAAGGGAAAAGAAAAAAAAGGACAAAAAAAGCGAAAACAAGGTAAAAATAGGTCTAAAATGGCTTAAAATACTTTAAAATAGGCTAAAAACTGTTAAAAATTCACGATGATGGCGTCGTCATAAGTCAAAAATGGCGTCATAATTTTAGGGTACTTTTCATTTTTTGGCGGGTGGGGGCAATAAAACGGGGGGGACAAATCCTCCAATAAAGCGGCGGGCATTTCCAGATCGTGCACTGGTTTGAGTACAACCTATATCGCTATATAACCCTGTATCGCTGCAACCATACATGGGCAAGTTGGTCCGGAGTGGGGGGGGGTTAAACCCAATTAGGGGGGGGGGTTAAAATCCGAGAAACGCAAAATACCCATATAGTTTTTTTTCTGCAGTGCATTTTACCCATATAGTTTTTCAATTTTGAAGGAAAAATAGGTAAAAAACGCTAATTTTAAGTCAAAAAGCCCTTTTTATTGCATTTTTGAGCTTTTTATTGCTTAAAACATTCATTTTGACCTCAAAACTTAAGTTTGGAGGCAGTTTGAAGTCATTTTAAAGACATTTTTTTCTTCATTTTTCCAAAATTGGGGGGGGGTTAACTTTTTCTCCCCCCCACTTCTGAGTGGGTGGTTAAACTCCTCTTCTCGGAATTCTCAGAATTTGGGGGGGGAGTTAACCCCCCAAACCCCCCGTGCCCATGTATGGCTGCAACCCGATACATTCTGTTTTGTTTCACTCCGATGACCAAAAAAAACCCTCGTGGAATCTATGTAGTAGGTGACGAATAACGTAAAAATAAATACGAAGGAACATGAGTGTCACCCGTCCTTTATTAAACTGGTATCAAGTTTGTCAGTGAAATTTATCGGTGTGCGGAAGTTTCGTCTTTTACATACGTCTTTCAACATTTCGTCCTCGGATAACTCGTCTTTTGGGCGCGATTTTATGAACGTACTTTTCAAAGACGAGTTTTTCACCAAAAAAAAATTAAAATATTTGTCGCTTAAATAAAAAAATATTATGATAAAGTTTGCTTGATTTTAGATTTTGCTTAGACTTAGAAAAGGCCTTAAAAAACCAAACCATTAAATAGAAATATACCACGTTAAAGTTTTGTTCGATTGTTTGTTTTGTTTAGGCTTAGGAAAAAGTATATAGTCTAGGTATATAATTTAAGGAAAAGGTATACAATATATAAGGGTTTTGAATCCACGGTTTGTGTCGCTAAATATTTGTTTTTGATTGACAAGGAATCCTTTGGTTTTAAAACTTGTAATTAAGCTGAAAACCGGAAAACTAGTCTTGTAAAAATTAAAAGAAGTAATGTAAAAGACGAAAATTCCGGGAACCGATTTATCACAAAGACTTGTCAATTTGTCAGTAAAAATGCAAAGACTCTTTTTCAAGACAAATAACTTTAAATTAAATAATTAAAGAGCAAAGCTCAGAAGTTTTGTCCGCTTTCAATGATCAAAACCTATGAGCATTTGATGCTAGGAACAATTCTAATGAGTACAGTTGTATTATTGAATTGACTTATAAATCTTATTGACTAAAACAAAGTAAGATTTTTAATCAAAGAACTGACAAAAATATTATTATAATTATGGTACGAAGCAAAAACACATTTAAGGTCTGTTTAGCAAGTAAACTGTTTTTATAATTTTACTCGTATAAGAAGTATAGTAGGAAGAAGATTAAATTATTGATCGATCATGGCATAACACTTCTTTTTAAAAAAATTAAATTTTTATTAATCAATTTTCATTAAACATTAAACTTAGAATTTGTTAATTCTTCGCGAAATCTTTTTTAATATAAATTTCATGTAAAACCACATGATCATAGCCATGTTTAATCATTTACACAATCTAAGACGATTATTATCTCAGTACAAACCCGACAGAAATCTAAATAACAAAGATCGCATAAACAAACACACACGCAAAGAAGTTTCATTGACTTATTGCTGCATAAAATAAGAAAAAAATGGTTGAAACATGGCGTGGAAATTAGAAGCATTTCAGCATTAATTTCAGTTTTGACATATTTTTTTTTAAAACATGTACATTACTCTACTACACTACTCGAGTTGAAAAAACATATTTTCTGTGGTTTACTATATAATAAATTGAAATTATAATTCTATAACGAGTTGGTTGGCGGAGGAATGGAGGAATTAGGGTAGGTAGGATAGTTATCATTATGAAGTGTTTAAATACATCATTTTCGGATTGTACTTCCAAAAATTCTAGAGGCTTCTTTCCTTACACTTACCTATATATGCGATAGGGCAATTTTCACACCACTCTCCCGAACTAAAACAACAACTAGGTTTTTTATGATATCGTAGAAATAAAAAAAGTTTTATCTGACGAAAACGAGAGCAATTGATAACTGTAAAATTTGTTATGTGGTTATTTTCTCTCTCTGAGTTTAAAAGTATAAAATGTTTTAGGCCAAAAATTAAACGGGATATGTGGAGGGAGCATCGATTAAACCACAGAAAAATTTTTACACCTAGATAATTTAGAAGAAAGTATTAAATTTTTGTGCAGTAATAGTAAAATGCTGGTTTAAATATAAAATGCTCACTCTACAATCAATAATTGGTTCAGGAAGTATGAACACTAAAGGCTGGTTCATACTTATGACAAAACGTCTTTTGGACAAAGTCCAAAGGACAATTTTAGAAAAGCCAAAATGTCTTTTGGACAAGCCAAAACGTCCTTTGGACTTTTTCCTTTGGACGAAATATGAACGTTATATAGAATTTGTCCTTTGGACAAAATCCACAGGACAAAATCCAAAGGGAAAAGTCCAAAGGACACAAAGTATGAACACGTTGTCCTTTGGATTTTGTCTTTTGGACTTTGTCCTGTGGACAAAGTTCAACGGACGTTTTTACGCTGTATTTGTCTTTTGGACAAAGTCCAAAGAACTTTTGTCCTTTGGACTTTGTCCAAAAGACGTTTTGTCATAAGTATGAACCAGCCTTAAGGTGAAACATACATTTTTTTTACTAAACCGGTACGTTTATAAAAGTATACAATATAAAAAGATTTTACATAAATTTCATAAAAAAAACTTCGTGCTGATATATCTTCATTATTTTTTTTTAAATTTTGGACTTACAGCTCACATTTGATGGTGAAATTATATGAATGTCATAAAAGCCTAAATAAAATCACAACTGAAAATTAAAAGCTTTTCAAAGCCACGCCCTTTTAGAGTTCGTTTGTGAATCTGATGGATCGGTTTTTCTGTTAGCGTCGTTACCCACGGCGAAATGACCCACACTTCGTATAAAATATGTTTGCCTGTGACTTATTTTAAATTTAAAACAGGACCTATTAACTGCAGAATGAGTCACAGTTAGATGTATTTTTATAATGACAGTGACTCATTGTGCCGTAGTAACGACGATAGGTGCGCTGACAAAAACAAGTCTTTTGTATTAATACCATAATTCTTTTTTTTAAATTTTTCACATTTCAAGTACGTAAAAATGATGCGTACTTGCGAAAAAAATTTTGTTGCAAATTTATATTTTGCCAACAAAAGGGATAATTTTTATTGGGGGTGTATCAGAACAATTTATGTAGCTAAATTTCGTAGCTATACACTACGACTTTCTTTTAAATCGTCCTTTTAAAAGCAATCAATTTTGCTTTCAATGATGACACACAAAGACAGACAGGTACAGTCAGACTGTGCTAAGTTTTTGTGCTTGTTTTAAAATGTTAGTTGTATACTTTTTAAAAAGCATTAAGCATTTAAAAATTTTCAAATTAGTACGTGATCAAATTTAAGCAACTATGCCTGTAAGCATAGGTGAGCACGGTCGGGGAAGCTAGGGGGGGTGGTTACCCGGGGTAAATCGAATTTTGAATTCTAGGAGGGGGGTCCCAGGGGGCTCCGGACCCCCCCCCTAGCTTTTTAGGGGGGGTCGACCCGGGGTGCGAAATTTTGAAATCTAGAGGGGGGTCAGGTGGGGTCCGGTGTCCAAAGCAAAACAGTTTTAAACCATAATAACTTTAATAATTGTTATTTTTATAGGATAATACTACATTTTATTGAATAAAAAGCCATATTCATGTATAAAAAGGGTGTAAAAGCATGAATATGTGATGAAAATTCACGTTTTTGGAAGAAAATTTAGAATAAAAAAGGTACCTAAAATTTTCCCGAGGGGGGAGGGGGGGGGGTGTCAGATTTCAAAATCTAGAGGGGGGTCAGGGGTAAAAAATTCGGAAATTTGGAGGGGAGGGGGGGGGCCCCCTAGATTTTCTTCTAGGAGGGGGGGCCCCAAAATTTCGAGGCCAGGGGGGGGTGGACCCCACCCTGCCCCTCCTTTCTCCCCTATGCCTGTAAGTCACCAGCAACTACGTCTGTAAGTCACAACCCATCTATGCTTATCATCATCATTGTTAATACATCGGTAAAGTATTACGCTATAAATTATATACCTAACATATTTAACCGACAGATACTTTGGATAAGAAGAGGTATAATACAATTTTTAGCATTTTAACATTATAATCTTTTTATTTTACATTTGATTATTTAATACAAAATTTTAGAATGTAGTCAGTTGAATGAGTTCATTCAGCTAAATGTAATATAAAACCAGGAGGCACCGCTTACATAACAAGCAGAAAAATACACAAGAATAAAATAATTAAACTTTACATGTAATGTGTGGACATTAAAAACAAAAAAGATACGCGGCAATCAAGAATAACTGCTATGGAGAATGATGCGATCACAGAATGTCGCATTTACGTCTCTTTTTTGTTTTAGCTGCAAGTGCCGCTCTGGTTGCAGTCTCGAACACTTCCCGCACACCCTAAACAAACAATTTTATTTTATATTTCAAAGCTAAATTGGGCCAGTGAGTAAACCGAGTGAAAGTAAAACAAGGAAAATAGGGGAAAACACGCATTTGAACGATTGGGTGGGTTCAGTGTGCAAGACATATGAAAACAGAAACACAAAGATAAGTGGAATGCCCAGGAGGGGCGGGGGGCAGCGGTCCCCTCCCCCCTTACTACCGTGAAATCCGGCGAAGCCAGATTTTTTCGTAAAGGGGGGACCCTTACGTTTTTTAATTTTGGGAGAGAAAAAGTTTTTTCTTTTATATTAATACAGAAACTTTCCTGATGCCTTCCAGAAGCATATTAATAGTTAAAAAGCCAAATTTTCCCCGCTTCGAGGGTATTTTAAATTGTCAATTTATCATACCTTTAGCAGACCTGTGCACTGCACTGCCTCCCCGGGGTTTAAACGGGGGGGGGCAATTCCAAAACGGGGGGGGGGCACGAGGGGCAACTTTGTTGAAACGGGTGGGCAATAAAATGGGGGAGGGCAAACAAGGTGGAAAGAAAAAAAGGAGAAAAAAAGAGAAAAAAAGAAAGGAAAAGGAAAAAAAAGGACAAAAAAGCGAAAAAAAGGTAAAAATAGGTCTAAAATAGCTTAAAATGCATTTAAATAGGCTAAAAACTGCAAAAATTTCGCAATGATGGCGTCATAATATAGGTGAAAAATGGTGTCATAATTTTTGGGTACTTTTTCATTTTTCCGCGGAGGGGGTGGCCGGTGGGGGCAATAAAACGGGAGAAGGCGGCAAATCCTCGAATAAAGCGGGGGGGGGCATTTTCAAACCGTGCACAGGTCTGCTTTAGGGATAGTATTTACCCCCCTCCCAAAATGAAATCCTAGGCACGTTACTGACATAGATAAAAACGATCTTTCATGCATGTAGCTCTAAAGGGTCAAAAATATTGATATTCCAAACACAGCATAGGCGACCTCGTTTTCAACAAAAAAAAATCAAAATTTTCAAAATGTAATATTTTTGAAATTTTCGAGTTAAAATAGGTGAAAAACCACGTGTCCATTTTAATTTTTGGCGTGGATTTCATTAAAATTTGAGTTTCGAGTTGTATTTAAGGAGATATTTTGGGGGTGTTTTTTTGGAAAAAATCGGGTGTTTTTTCGTTCAGTTACCTATAAAATTCCATCTCAAGTTGCTGCATTTAAATCACCTTGTAGTTTTTAAATATTTTTTTTCTATGATTGACTTAATTCAATGTAAAAAATGGGTAGCAAGCAAACCTCTTTTGTTTTGGCGGAACACTCGAGATAGGAGAAGGCTCCGATCTGCTCGCACATGGCCCGGCCCTGTTCCGGCCTCACGGGCTCCTGTTTCATTTTGCTAAGCTCTCGCAGGGTCTGAGGGTCGTTGCGCAGATCTTTCTTGTTTCCCACCAGGATGATCGGCACATTGGGACAGAAATGTCTCACCTGAACAAAATTTTTAGTACAACACAATTATTATTTTTGTACACGATTTGCATGATACTGGGTCGGACTTTGTACCTGCTAATTTAGGATCACTTTAGAATTTTTGTTGTTTTTGTTTTTATGTAATTTTTGTTGCCATGTATGCCTAGATGGGATCTAAAACTTTTTTTGAGTCGGCAAGAGTTAAAATTCTAGAGTTAAGAGAGTTAGAATTCTTTAAATTTTTTTTGCACTTAAATAAACTCAGTGCTTGATCAAAATTAATTATTTCGTTATGTCATTTTTGAAAAAACATTCTGTTGTAGATTGCTGCTACATTATATAATAATTAGTTTTTTACTTAGTCCAATATTAATTAAAACTAATAAAAAATAGCAAATAGTATACAATTGACAAAACACACTAATAAACGATAATAGAAACAAAATTTGTTTTAGCCCTTTTCTAACACGTAAAATTCAAATTTTGTAGATTACCACTTATAAAACGTTTTCATAGTTAAAACGCCCCAACTTTGCCTGATAGTTTATTCTTGATTTGTATGAATTTAGATGATGACAAAATCTGGATCTTAGTTGTGAGAAGAGTGTTCTTGATTTTCTTGGAAGGTGTTGTTCACTTTGGTGTATTTCAGGGGGTTTGCTTTTTAGTAGAAGATTAGATTTGAGTTGAGATAGATTCTTTTACAAAATAGGTGTGAATGTTAGTCTGGATAGCTTTTTTAGTGAGAATTTTGTTGAAGAAACTTTCTGTTATTGGACCATATTTTGATTGGAGGGTCTGTTTCATTTCTCCTGGCCTAAATTTGTTTGCTGTGATTTTGTTGGATGAGTGAGTGAGTCTGTTGCATAGTCTTATCGAGAAATTGTGTTGAGAGGAGAGATGTGTGGTTTTTGATTGGTAGTACTTCTGTTTCTTGGTGGAGATGATCTAGTGAAACCATTTTGTGACAGTCAGTTGCTATCCTGAGAGCTGAATTTTGTGTTGATTGGAGTTTCTGATAATGGGAATCGAAGAGCTTTGGTGACCATATTGGAGGTCCATAGTTGAGGATGGGTCGCCCTATAGCTTTGTATGAAACTACTATTGTTTCTTTTTGTTGTCCCCAGCTGGTCCCATCTTGAGCTTTGGTCCCATATTGGTGGTCCCAAGCCTGTTTGTACTATGCTGGGTTTGGAGATTGAGTCTCTGAAAGAAGTCTTGTTGATTCTGCCTCTGAGATAACCACTTTCTGAGATAGCCTCTGAGACAACCACCGTTCTCACCTATGTTTGTTATCCACTGATTTTATGGTTTTCCAAAGTTTAGAGGAGTTGGTTTTGTGTCTGAAAGTGTCCAGATATGAATGCCATTTTTTGGCACCGTTGATGCAAATTTGGTTGTGGATTTTTGGTTGAGCTCTTGAATTTGGTTTGAAAGTGGGTTAGTTTTGTGTAGGTTGTTTCTTTTGTTAATAAGCTTTATAGTTTCTGGAGTTAGGTTGGCTTGAAAATTGTTGTGACGACCGGCTGGTATG
This sequence comes from Microlaimidae sp. YZB2_3, assembly GCA_030248175.1. Classification (NCBI taxonomy): domain Eukaryota; kingdom Metazoa; phylum Nematoda; class Chromadorea; order Desmodorida; family Microlaimidae; species Microlaimidae sp. YZB2_3. Next base: position 5,957 of record JASAMX010010362.1, on the reverse strand, counting down.
TGGTGTAAAGAAGCTTTGATTAATATACTTCTAAACGTTTTTTCATCTTTTTTGACTTCTGTTGGAGCTGAGAAATTAAGTTATTTTGTTTCCATTTTATTTTTGTAGTTGATCCAGTTGGCTTTATTGAGGTTGGTGAAAGTTTTCCTGGTTTTGGGCCCTATTGTCTGATTGGTTTGAAGGCTGACGATGATTGGGAGGTGATCAGAACTCAATGTGGTAACCGTTTTCCAGTCTGAGGAGGTGAGGAGTGAGTCCGAGAAGAGGGAGATATCTGGCAATGTTGGATTCCCATTTGAAGGCATGCGTGTGGGTGTGTTCATGTTTAGAGATGCCATGTTCAAGTTGTTAATGATGTTTGCACTGTAGTCGCCTCTGGTGTCAGTGAGGCTTGAGTGCCAGAGTTTGTGGTGTGCATTGATATCTTGGAAAATGATACTATCCCAATTGTTTAATAGATTAGCTATGTTAGGCTGGTAATTGGTGGTGCAGGAGCTGGCCGGTGGAATGTATAAGTTGGTGATTGAAAGGTCAGTATTGTTGAACTGAATGTGGATGCCATGCATTTCTGCACGTGGATTATTTTGTTGAGTATCCAAGTTAATTCTGTAGTTGATTGAATGGTGTATGAAAAAAGTAGACCACTCCATCGGAATTTCTGTCTTTCTTGATAGTTGTATAGTTGGGGATCTTTGGATTTTGTTGAGAGTTTGGTTTCCTGGATGGCAGCTATGTGAATGCTGTGATTTTTAAAAAAAGTTTGTTAATTCTGTAGTTTGTTGGAGATTCCGTTGGCCTTAAGTTGCAGAATATTTAAGGTTGAATTTTTGGAGTTTGTATTATGATGTGAAGAAAGCTGTTGTTACATGAAAAATTTTGGTTGAAGTGTTTTAGACTTTGTAGGTTGCTACATTTTAGATGCACAATGCACCCAATTGTTACATTTAGTGCATCGGACGCTGTTTCTATAACAGTTTTATTACAGTTTGCACAAAAATATTGCATCTTGTTGGGGCCGGGGTTGGGATGGATGTCTCTGGACAGAGTCATCAATTTTTGGCAGTCATTTTGGCCGCCGATTATAGAAAAAGGATGTAAAATGTCGCATTAACAGTCAGCAGTGTCAAAGATCGTCCGAGTTGACTGGATAAGAGGTAGAGCTGTTGACGATTTTCATTGCTGGATGTGGGCAGTGTCGCTGCGTGGAAGCCGCTCCGCAGACACCACCTTCAAAAACCTCAATTAGAACCGAAACCTCCGCCCCTCCTAAAATTTGAGGGTACCCCTAAAACCCCCTAAGATTTGGGGGGTCCCAGTACTAAAAATGCTAAAAATGGAATATTTGAGGTATACCCCAAAGAAAATTTTGGGACACCCCAAAAATTTTGGGGGTCGGGTATCGGGTGTACCCACCCCAAAATTCGGGAGGCTACCCACCTATGCTTAAAACCAATGTAATGGAAATTTATTTCTAAAATCTTGATTAAACCCCTACTTTCACTTTTACAACTCCTAATGTAAAACATGCCCTAAAGATAAACTCACTTCTGGTGTCCATTTCTCGGGAATATTCTCTAGCGAGTCCGGACTGTCGATGCTAAAACACATGAGGATCACGTCTGTGTCTGGATAACTGAGAGGGCGGAGTCTGTCATAATCTTCTTGCCCTGCCGTGTCCCATAACGCTAATTCAACCTGAAATTATGGAATAAAAGTAGTATATAAACTGCTTCAAAATATGGCTATTGAAGGATTTTGTTCTTCAATATACCCAAAGGCATGAGTGGACAGCGGGGTAATTATACATATAACTCTCATAGGTGAGCATGGTCCCGGTAGCAAGGGGAAGGGGGGGGGGTGTTTACCCTGGGTAAATTGCATTTTGAATTCTAGGAGGGGGGTCCGGTCCGAGGGGGGTCCCGAAATCCTAGCTTTTTAGGGGGAAGGGTCGGCCCGGGTGCTATATTTTGAAATCTAGAGGGGGGTCAGGTGGGGTCCAGTCATAGGTGTTTTTGGTCGGATCCGCTAGGGGGGGGGGGTCCACCCCCGGGTGGAAGGCCAAAATTTTTTAGGGGGGTTCAGGGGGGTCCGGACCCCCCAGGCTTTTCAGGGGGGTCAGAGAGAGATTTCAAATTTAGGGGGGTCAGGGGGGTCCAATTTTTAGCAAAATTTTTTTAACTCAATAATTTAAGTGTATTTAGGTCTAATATTGAATTTTATGTAATAAAACAGCCTATTTAGGCCTAAAAAATGTATTTAAACACTGTTTTTAACTAAAAAACCGCGTTTTTGATAATAAATAAAAAAATACACTTCCAAATTGGTCGGGAGGGGGAGGGGGGGGGGGGGGGGGCGTCAGCCTCGCTAGGGGGGTCAGGCCGGACCGCTCTCGAGCTTTGGGGGGGAGGGGAGGGGCCTGAATTTTTTCTAGGAGGGGGGTCCAAAATTTTGGCTCTAGGAGGGGTTGACCCCTCTGCCCCCCCAAAAAAAACACCTATGTGTCCAGTGTCTGAAGCAAAACAGTTTTAGACCATAATAACTTTAGTATATAACAGGGGCGTATCCAGGATTTCGGAAAGGGGGGTTGTACTGTACTGTACTGTACTCCATAGGGTTGTACTGTACTGTACTGTACTCCATACAAATTTTTGGAAAGGGGGGTATGACTAAAAAATTTTCAAAATACTGTAAAAAAGACATTAAAAAGGGTAAAAAATTTTTTTTTTTCGCTTCGCGCTAGGTGATTCTTTTTGCTGTTATTTGCATTGTCTTTTTAAATTAAAGTAGAAAAATTTTAGGTTTAAAAAGATATGACATTAAAAATCGTGCGACAGCACAAAAAATTTTCAAAAATTGTCCTTGAAATTCAATAAAAACCACTTAAAAGTTGTAAACATTAAACAGGTACATAAGTGTCGAGCGCTTAGCGGAGCGAAGCGCGAGAAAAATTTTAAAAATTTGTTCTCTTAGGACCCCAAATTTTTACCTTCGCCAGGGCCAGCCCGAAAAGGGGGGTTACAACCATACATGGGCACGGGGGGGGGGTTGGGGGAGTTAACCCCCCCCAAATTCTGAGAAGTGGGGTTTAACCCCCCCCCCCCAATTTTGGAAAAATGAAGAAAAAAAATGTCTTTAAAATGACTTCTAACTGCCTCCAAACTTAAGTTTTGAGGTCAAAATGAATGTTTTAAGCAATAAAAAGCTCAAAAATGCAATAAAAAGGGCCTGACCCTAAAATTAGTGTTTTTTACCTCCCTTTAAAAGTGGGAATGGGGTTTTAGTGTTTTGCGTTTCTGGTTTTATTTCCTTAAGGGAGTAAAAAAAAATTGCCTCACCAATTTTTAAGCCCCCCTCGGGGGGGCTCCCCCCCCCTGGCCAACTGGCCCATGTATAGTTACAACCCCCATAACCATACATGGGCAAGTTGGTCCGGAGTGGGGGGGGGGGGGTTAAACCCCAAATTAGGGGGGGGGTTAAAATCCGAGAAACGCAAAATACCCATATCGTTTTTTTTCTGGAGTGCATTTTACCCATATAGTTTTTCGATTTTGAAGGAAAAATAGGTAAAAAACGCTAATTTTAGGTCAAAAAGCCCTTTTTATTGCATTTTTGAGCTTTTTATTGCTTAAAACATTCATTTTGACCTTAAAACTTAAGTTTGGAAGCAGTTAGAATTCATTTTGAAGACATTTTTTTCTTCATTTTTCCAAAATTGGGGGGGTTAACCTTTTCTCCCCCCCCCACTTCTGAGTGGGGGGGGGGTAAACCCCCCTTCTCAGAATTGGGGGGGGGGTTAACCCCCCAACCCCCCTCCCGTGCCCATGTATGCCCATAACCCCCCTGGCTACGCCTAAAAGGGAGGGGGACATTCTGGTGTCAAGGGTATGAAAACATGAATTTGTGTTAAAAATTTACGTTTTTGGAAAAAAATTTAGTAAAAAAAGTACTTAATTTTTTTTGAGGAAGGAGTGAGGGGAGGGGGTGGATAGGGGGATCAAGGTTAAAAATGTTGAAAATTTGGGGGGGAGATGGAGGGGGGGGGGAGTGGCCCGCTGATTTTTTTTCCAGGTGGGAATTTCGAGGCTAGGGGGTGGATTCCTCCATCCCCTTTGTTTATCTATGGGTCGACCTGGTGTGGAAAATTTTAAAATTTAGACGGAGATCAGTGAAGTTTGATGTCTCTTGCCTTAAGCAAAATATTTCTAAGCCATCAATTGTTGTGATGTAGGTACGTATAGAAAGAGGAGCATATGTCTAAAAAATGTTTTATATATCATATCTATCTATTCTAACACTAAGAGCATGTCTTTCTCCCACAATTCTCACGCTCACCTATTATCGTACCTCGTACGTGACTCATTGTTTCGTACGTATATAACCAGGATGGATGACATGTCATTCAAATTTAAAATAAACGTCTGCGTTTGCCTGCAATATATTTTGATCTTAAGCGCTAAACGGATTTATTTTAATGCACGATCTGCGAATTCGCTTCGCTTCTATTTACAATTCCCGCCACCATTTCGAACGCAGGGGACTAGTATTATAATGCGGCGTGCGTCTAGAATCGCGTGGGCAACAGATGAATGAACAGGTGCCAAGCCAACCCGAAACAATTTTATCAAAAAACAACTTGACAAAGGCCTAGGCGGGCATAGGTGGGCAGCCTCCAGAAATTTGAGGGCGGGGGTGGTGTCCCAAAATTGTTTTTGGTGTATACCTCATACAGACCTGTGCACTGCCTTCCCCCCGGGGTTAAAACGGGGGCAATTCCGAATCGGGGGGGGGGCACGGGGGGCAACTTTTTTGAAACGGGGGGCAATCAAATGGAAGGACAAGAAAAAAAAGGGAGAAGAAAAAGAAATAGAAAAAAGAAGGGAAAAGGGGAAAGAGACAAAAAAAGCGAACATAAAGGTAAAAATAGGTCTAAAATGGCTTAAAATACATTGAAATAGGCTAAAAACTGCAAAAATTCGCGATTGATGGCGTCATCATAGGTCAAAAATGGTGTCATAATTTTTAGGGTACTTTTTCATTTTCCGCCGGGGGGGGGAAACGGGGGGGGGGGGCAAATCGTTCAATAAAACGGGGGGGGCCTTTCCCGACCTTGCACAGGTCTGCTCTAGGGATGGTGTCCCCCTCCCAAAATGAAATCCTAGGCACGTTACTGACATAGATAAAAACGATCTTTCATGCATGTAGCTCTAAAGGGTCAAAAATATTGATATTCCAAACACAGCATAGGCGACCTCGTTTTCAACAAAAAAAATCAAAATTTTCAAAATGTAATATTTTTGAAATTTTCGAGTTAAAACAGGTGAAAAACCACGTGTCCATTTTAATTTTTGGCGTGGATTTCATTAAAATTTGAGTTTTGGTTGTGTTAATATTTGGGGGTGTTTTTTTTGGAAAAAATCGGGTGTTTTTCGTTCAGTTACCTATAAAATTCCATCTCAAGTTGCTGCATTTAAATCACCTTGTAGTTTTTAAATATTTTTTTCTATATGATTGACTTAATTCAATGTAAAAAATGGGTAGCAAGCAATCCTCTTTTGTTTTGGCGGAACACTCGAGATAGGAGAAGGCTCCGATCTGCTCGCACATGGCCCGGCCCTGTTCCGGCCTCACGGGCTCCTGTTCCATTTTTGCTTTTCTCATTTCACAAGTCTAAGGGTCATTTTACAGATCTTTCTTGTTTCCCACCCCGAGATGATCGGCACCATTCGGACAGAAATGTCTCACCCTGAACAAAAATTTTAGTACAACACAATTATTTATTTTTGTGACACGATTTGCATGATACTCGGGTCGGACTTTGTACCTGCTAATTTAGGATCAACTTTTAGAATTTTAGTTGTTTTTGTTTTTATGTGATTTTTTTGGTTGCCATGTATGCCTCAGATGGGATCTAAAATTTTTTTTTGAGTCGGCAAGAGTTAAAATTTCTAGAGTTAAGA
>JASAMX010010361.1:0-46353 GCA_030248175.1 Microlaimidae sp. YZB2_3 | reverse complement strand
TATTGGAAGTTTTTCTAAAATCCTCTTTAAAGTTCACATCTTTTGATCTGTGCTTCCACAGTTTCCTTTTTTTGTTTTGAAGTTTGATAATAGTTTTGGGATAATGGAATTTCTTTTTAGTAAATTTCATTATTTATTTACTAATGGCACATGTAAGATTATACACTCTGTCATTATATTTTTAAAACAATCTCAGTACTCTTGGACTGTAGTAAGATTTTTAAAATTTGAATCCTAGTTCATAGAAGCAAGTAACATGGAATAAACTAGTGTTGTAAAAAGTTACTTTTAATTTTACTTAATCTAATAAAAGTAATGTAATGGATTTTGGATTACTTTTACTTTTACTTTTACTTTTACTCAACTTTTGAAATTTCAATTACTTTTACTTTTACTCTTACTCGACTTTTGAAATTTCAATTACTTTTACTTTTACTCGGATTTTTTCTAGCAAATACATAAATTAATTTAAGTAAAATTTAAGTAATTTCAATGATTCAGTTTCATATGGGCTTGTTGGAAAATAAGTGGCAGAAAAAAGTTTTTTAAGCCGTAACACCCTAAACACCACTTATTTAGACCAAAAACTTATTAAAATGAAAATTTATACTATAAATTAGCAAAAAAACTTTGAGACGGAGCTCTGGAGCTCCAAAAACGGGCGTTTTGCTTCGTTTCAAAATACTTTTATTATACTTTTACTCTTACTTTTACTTAAAAAAATAGGTCTTACTTTCACTTTTACTTTACTTAAATAAAATTTTGACTGTTACTTTTACTTTGACTTAAAATAATCGAAAATCATTACTTTTTACAACACTACAATAGACTTATAATCAGCATTTTTATAGTCAGGTACAAAAAGGTCAGTCTTATAAAAATCATTTTTATTTAATAACCATAAGTTAATTTTACAACCTATTACAGCTTGATCTGAGTTCCCAAAATTGGGTTGCTAATTTAACTTTATTTAAAATTTCTGGGTCATTTGTTAATACAACATCTAAATAATTTTTGCCACGAGAAGGTTCAGAAACAGTTCGGGAAAAGCCTAATCCTAGAAATTTAATGTAGTATTTAAATTCATTTTGGGAATTACTTATAACAGTGTTTGAATCCCACCTAATACCAAGGAGGTTTAAATCACCTATTACTATTGAAGTATCTGTAGTAGTAGTTACATAAGTTTTAATTAAATCTAACAAAAGAGAATCTTTTTCGGCCTTAATGTTTGGATATCAGACGAATTTTTCTGCTTGAAACAATAAGATTACTGACTATAATTTCTAAGTTACTGTATTTTTTATGAATTTGAACTTCATAGTATTTATTTTTTGTTGATTAAAGTTACAACCCCGCCTTCTATTCCTTGAAGCCTGTATTTTCTTAATATGTTAAAATTAGAATTTTTTAATATAAGAATGTCAGGTATACCTTGACTAAGCCACGACTCCTGAACAACAATAATATCAGAATATCCATAATTTAAATCATGACCGGAAATTAGAAGCTCAAACTCATTCACACAATTTAATAAAGATCTTGTATTTAATGAAAGTATTTTTAGAGAATTACCACTGTTTTTGCATGCACCTTTTTATTTTTACATTTTTTAATATTGCAACTAGGTTGCTCGGTAGTGTGTGTTGTGTTTGTTGTGTGTGTTGTGTGTGTTGTGCTGTGTGTGTGTGTGTGTGTGTGTGTGTGTGTGTTGTGTGTGTTGTGTGTGTATGTGTGTGTGTGTATGTGTGTGTGTGTGTGTGTGTTGTGTGTGTTTGTTGTGTGTGTATGTGTGTTGTGTGTGTGTTGTGTGTGTTGTGTGTGTTGTGTGTGTTGTGTGTGTTGTGTGTGTGTGTGTGTGTGTTGTGTGTTGTGTGTGTTGTGTGTGTTGTGTGTGTTGTGTGTGTGTGTGTTGTGTGCGTGCGTGTGTGCGTGCACGTGTGCTTGTGCGCGTAGTAAAATTAACGTCAAAAAAAAGTTGAATTTTGGAAAAAAATATTTATGTACATGAACTATGCAGGACAACGCATTTTCATTTAAAAAAGTAGAAAATCCCCAACCAGAAAACAGATTACCCCCTAATGAGATTTTATTGGAAAGCTTAGTCGATGGAATTTTGTAAGAAATTTGGTTTGAATTTTTAGAAAAAAAACTAACATGGACATTTTTAGAAGTGTGAAACTATTTTCACTAAAGGAGCCTTTAAATTTTAGCCACTTGGAAAATTGTGTGTTTCTTAACTGATTTAGTATGAATAATAATAAACAAACATTGTTATTTAATATTGTCGTTACGTTGTGGTGTCGTTGTAAAAGGAAGGAACACGGCCTTAAAAGGCTGCTTAAGTGTGTCTTAATTTTTAATTTAAATGCTTCTAGTAAACCCATAGTCAATAAAGAGATAGAATATCATGTTTTTATTTAAAAAATTCACATGAAGATTTTTATATCGAGGGCAATTACTTAAGGCGCCTTTGATTTTTGCTATTTAAAAATGTTTTTATTTTGAAATGGCTTAATATTACTGGTAATAAATATTAGTCGATGGAGAAAAACAATATCACGGTATATTTTATATAAAACGATTTTTTTGTTTAACTTCCTGTTAAACAAAAAAATTTTTTGCTAAACAGTAAGTTAAACGGCTATTTTTGCCGGAAATTTTTTTGTTTAACTTCGTGTTCAACAAAAAAATTCCGGCAAAAATAGCCTAAAACATATGTTCTGGGATTTAATTGGTTGACTTAAAATTTAACGTCAGATTTCAAATTAAAACAACGTTTTTCACAGAAAAAAAAACAAAAAAAACCATGGACAACAAAATAATGGACTGTTGCTTTTTAACTATAAATGCTCTGAAACCAGTGGTTATCGAGTGTTGGTTGGTAAAACAAAATTTAATACAAACTAAAATTATCAGTTTACTAAAGTCGTTTAAACTTCATTACTTCGACAAAATAGAACAAATGTTGGCGAAAAATAAAGAAAAAAAATATGTCAGTCGCAGGATTGACTCAGGTTTTTGTGTGTTAAATAACGCATACATTGGATTTAGAAAAAAATCCCTTTAAATGTGGCCTACGCCCTTAAGACTAATATGGATCATCCAGAAAAAGAGGAGGTTCAGTTGCGTCTTACTGAAAAATACTCTACTAGAATAAATGACGACATTGTTGGAATATACAAACACGATTCACTTGTACAAAACAATGGAGACAAAATAGAAGAAGTTAGTCATCCTTTTAAAATATGATAAAAACCTACAAAAACTCACTCTCTAGAAGTTATGTTTATGGTTTTATTTGGCCTTTTAATTAAATAATAAAAAAAGCCTCACGGATAAAGTTTAATAAAAAAATCCTAACTAGAAAATGGAGTTTTTTCAAAAGAACTTTTTGTTTAATTTCTTTAAAATAAGTTTTTAATTTAGATAATTACTTAAATACTACATTAACTCTAAATTCTGTTTAAGTAATTATAGCAAAATATTTAACAAAAATGTGCAAATCCTTTAAAAAAACAAAAACAGCGTATGCTATTATATGGGCATACTTTTCAAAAAGGCCATTATGAAAGCATACATCAGGTAATAGAGGGGTGCGCGATAAAACGGGCACCAAATAATTCACAAATACTTTTTAAGAAACAATTTTATCACAAAAAAACTTATGAAAAGATAAACAATAAATTGAAAACTTAAAACTAAGTCTCTCCTAATTATTCATTTTATCATAATCATTTTTGTTTAGTAATGCTATTGAAACGGCATTAATGGCAAATACGCATAGAATTAGAATGTTTTTCTTGATTGGACGGCAAATGTGTAAAGTGGCGCAGGCGAACATCGTATTATCAACGAAAATTTGCGTGAATTGAAATGGAAATATGCTATCAAAATAGGATTGCTATTATAATGGCTTATTTTAAAAGTGTCATTATAATGGCATACGCTTGCATAACTTTTTTCACAAGCGTTTTTCATTTTTCATTGTATTTGATATTATTGATAGATAGTATTACTATTGTAGTAATGTTCCCCGCGCGTGCTTCGAAGCTTCAATAGGGGGCTTAGATGTCAAAATTTAGGAGCCTCCGCAACAAATCTGAAGTATCACGCTATTTTGTACAAATTTCATAAATAATTTAAGATTTAAACTAAATTTTTTTAATTAAAAAATAGACTTATGGAATAACTTATATTTAAAGCTTAATTAAACTTCAAGTGGCTAAACTGAGGGGCACAGCTCTGAAGCATCATTGCTTTAAATGGTCGAAGCTCCAGAACATGGTATTAGAAGGTAGAACTTTAGGGGCCAGTTGTTCAAAAGTCTAAAGGGGGTCTTTATTTTAAGAGGGCCCCTTTAAATTTAAGATAAGTGGGCGGTTCAAAAAAATTGGGTTGCTGAAAGATAAGGGACCCTCTTAAAATCGTGAGATAAGATGGCAAAAATAAGATAACTCCGTAGTTATTTTTATTATTTTTTTAAGGGGCCCCTATTTCAGTGTTTTGTGTAAATCGCGCAATGACAAAAATGTTTATTTCTTTAATATTATATTAAAAACAAATATTAGGAGATAATTCAATGAATTAAATCCGTTGGAACATAACTGTGGCGAACACTTTTTTCTAATTTCAGATTTCAAAAAGATCCTTTTTTGTGTAAAAAAGATACTTCGTATTTTTGATTTAATCCAAGACGATCTTGTAAAAAGCACAAACGAAACAAATTCTTTAGTTCGGAAATTCATTTATCTATAGTTTTGTTTGACTAAGGGTCTTGTTTTTTCGAGATATAGCAAGCATGTTACAAACTCAATTGTGTCATGTGTCATTCTCACGAACTAAAATTTACGGTCAGCAGATTTGTCCATTTATTTTCTAAATTTTTAGCTGCTAAAAATTTAGAAAATTTTTTTATTTTCTAAATTTAACTCGATAAATTTATTAAATTGCCATTAAAAACAATGCTTTCCAATCTGCTAGGACTTTAGAATTAGAATTAGAATCTGTTAGAATTTTAGGACTATTTTTATCGTTTGTTATTAGTTTTTAAAAAAATAGTTAATTTTTTGTTGACATAATCATTTATGGAACGCGGGGCTTTGGAAAACATCAGTAGTTTTTATAATATTGCGAGATTTGTTGGTATTATACGAACAATTCAGGGCATTTTAATCAGAATGTAGTTAGTATTTTGCTTGTAGTAATGATTTATTAAAAAAACTAGCAAGTCTGAGCTGAGCGGTCCACACTTAAAATAGCTTTATAGCAAAAAAGCAGACATACAGAATATAAAAATAATATACAGTAACAAGTGTTGTTCCTCTGCGATCTGAAGCAACTCCTGAAGCTCCGGGGAAACCTTTGGAGCTCCGGAGCTCCATTCAGTTTTTGTATACTAATTTCCTCAGAAAATTAAAAGTAATGCCACAGATTATTTTGAAAAAATTGTTTTTAAACTATATTTTTCAAGCCTTATTACAAACAAAAAATATTAAAATGCCAATAGAGCATTTTAAAATATATTTAAAGCGTAACGGAGCTTTAGAGCTCCGAAACTCTGTTCGCTTTAACTGGCCAGTGGCCAGAGATCTGTAGCATGATATTAAAGGGTAAAAAAACATCACTAAAAGTAATTGACAGACAGAAAGCTTAATCACAAATTATTTATTGTAAAAAAAACTTAAAATTTAGATAATTTTAAATCGATTTTCATCGTTCAACTGTTTTTGTTTTAAATTTTGTATGTTTAAAATAGCGTAAATATAATTTAATAATTATTTTACGAGTTTTCCCCTTTTCTTTTTTCAATTGGTAAGCATATGCTCTGGTGTAAACTTTGAGAAAAACACGAATTTGTTTGTTTGTATGTTTTCACAAAATAATCTAGACATTACTCTTTAACTGTTCACGAAATTAATGTAAAAATACGGTTGTAATTATAAAACTTCCAAAAAAATTTTGTCGAATTATCGATTATAGTGTTGTGGTTCCACGTAAACTTCGGTAAGTTTAGAAGAATAAGTTTAAATAAAAATTGTTTTCTTTGTTTTACGATCTTTTTTTGTTATAATGAAACACAAGATCAATTGTTTTTGACGCATAATAAACATACTAATATGTTCAATACGCGCGATAAATAGAAAAATGCGTGAAATAGGGGGGTTCCTTAAATATTTAAGGGGCCCCTTAGATAAACGGTCTGTTAAATTGTTTTGAGCAGCCACAGATAAAGACCACCTTATCTAAAGGACCCCTTAGAAGTTTGAGGGGTCAGTTAAACTAAGGACCCCGTTAAAATAAGGACGCTGTTGAACAACCGGCCCCAGTACTATAAAGTAAGAGTATATACTGACAAAACCTTATTTTAACTAAAGGTAAACCAAACGTAGCTGCAACAGTGGTCACGTGAATAATTTAGACACGCCTACATGACTTTCATGCGGAGAAATTTTTTTGTGCACAAAAGATCAGCAATTTTTAGAAAATTCAATGCGTCTGTGCAAATTTATAAATCAATTTATAAATCAAACGTTAAGGCTTCTTTTAATAGTTTTCACTGCAAAGAGTTCAGTAGTAAACCAATTGTAGAACACAGCAAAAATTACGGTTTTTTTTACTTAGATAAAAATTATTTGTGCATAGAATCCATATGACAAAAAATTCGACAAATTAACAAAAAGCAAGAAACAACTGATGTTTTTGTTTTTAATTTATGTAAATGGAATTTGAAAATTATAAAAAATCTTTAAAAATATTATTAAAATGAAAATTTGGTTTCAGGAGGGTTCGAACTCCTCACCTCCGTCAAAGTAACCACTCCTTAACCGATTGCGCCACGTCAACATCGAAGACTCTAGTTCAAAAACACATATATAAACAAATAATCCGTTAAACAAACAAATAATATTAAATCAAATCTAAATAGCCGATAAAGTGACGACAAACAACTGTTGCAGCCACGTTGGGTTTACCTTTAATTTAGCAGATTGATTTTAGATTGACGCTATGATTAAAAAAAGACACAAGGAAAACGTCGAGCCTAAACCCACTAATCCCCCGTCTATAATCGTTGAGCAGCCGAAAAAGTTTCATCCAAAGCAAGAGCGACCACGTACGTTCTTTAACACCATTTATGTTCCAAATATAATAAATAAAGTGCAATCACGTATAATTTTATAAAAAACCAAAAGAAGCTTCCTGATAATTTTAACCGAAAATTTTTTTGTGTTTTAAGACAACAAAACATTGTAAATTTCCAATTTCCACCAATTAAAAAACCAGCATGAAATCGATGCCTAACCAGCTTTTACATAAACATAAAACAAAATATTTTCTTATATTAACTGAAATAAAAAAAAATTATTTTCATTTAAAGCTAGATATTCAAGACCGAACAAGCAGCACTAATAGCATAAGCAAAGAATATGCATAACACTAGCAATATGATATCTCTATTTTGTTTCTCCGCCCAGACTCAATCTTGAAAGCTTCAGTACGCCAGACAAGCGTTCTATCATTACACCAGGACTTTAATTTTTATTTATTTATTTTAATGATCAGATAACAGTACTAATATTTTACTATGCATAGTCTATGCATAGTTTGATTCTACTGTTTCATCATTTCATTTTTCTTTTCTTTTTTTCTTTTTTTTCTTTTCTTTTTTTCTTTTTTTTCTTTTCTATTTTTTAATCAACAACATCAAATCTGCGACTTAATTGCTGCCAACATAAACTACAATTCTAACAAAATATCAACAAACATAGCTATCCGAAATGACTTTAAAGGCTCCAAAAAAGCGCTTATTTAAGTCAGTTTTAAAACTTTTCTTGAATGCATCCAAAAAATCGAAAGTTACTTGAGACGGGAGTAGATTGTTCCAAGGTTTAACTACCCTATTTGGAAAAGAAAATTTCTTTGCATTAATTCTACTTCTATGGCCAATTTAAAAGGTTGACCATTGGTGGGCTGCAGGTTAAACTTAAAAAAATCATTGGCTTGCAAATTGTTTAAGCTATATTTAAATTTAAAGCACTCATATAAGTCAGTTTTGTCTCTTCAGTCCTTTAATCTTTCTAAACCTAGGTAATCCAATTTTTGTTCATAACCAACAGGTAACAACTTGCATTTATAAAACAACATCCTAGTGAAATTTTGTTGCACTTTTTCCAAAATATTTATATCTTTTTGTAAATAAGGGTTTCTAACTACACTAGCGTACTCTAGAAATAGTTTAACATAGGACTTATATGCTCTGAGAAGATTATTTCTGGAGTTTGAATTGAATGTTCTAAAAATTAGTGATGTTACTCTTATTGTTTTTTTTCCTGTGATTTTACAGTGTTTAGAGAATTTCATATCATAAGATATATAAGCACCTAGGTCACGCACCAATTCTGTAGTTGCAAGTACATTATTACCAAGCTTATATTTACATATTAACTCTTTGCTATGATTTCAAATATGAAGAACTTCACATATATGATCTGGTAATTGCAATTGCTGATCTTTTGACCAGCTGTATACTCTATCAAAATCTTCTTGAAGTCTTAAGGTTTGAATGTGGTAGTCTTTAGATGAAGATTTTTCAAACAACTTTATATCATCTGCAAAGAGCCTAATTTCAAGTCAAGTCAAAACACTTTATTTATCAAATAGTACTACATACGCAGTACGAAGTACTATACGCAACAAACACTCGTGAATGTTTGGTGCAAAAATGTACAAGACTAAAGAGAAATAAAGGGGAGAAAACACACAGAGTCAAAAGACTACTAATTCATGTGCCTATTAAATTTAGTGTACTTTTGAAAGTTAACGTCTAAAATTTTGGTTTTGAAGGAATTTAGTGAATTTACAGCGACCATATCTTTTGGCAATTCGTTCCAGTAAGTAGTTAGGCGGTGACTAAACGAATTGAGAAGTGCCTCTTTTGAAGCACGAGGTTTGAAAATCTTCAGATGATGATCATGTCTAGAACGATATGTAGCATAATCAAAAAGTGTTTCAAAAGGAATATTATTTAGTTTTTTAACAATGGTAAAACACATATTTAGGTCCAGTCTGATACGCCTTTCCTCCAACGATTCAATATTTAGCATATTTATTCTATCAAGATAACTCTGAGAGGGTAGATTACACCTTGTAAACAGGCGACGGGTGAAATACCGTTGGACACGCTCCAGACAGTCAATGTCCTTCAGTAAATATGGAGACCACACTGGGCTACAATACTCTAAAATAGGGCGAACATATGCAACATATGATCTTAAAAGCGCATTAATGTTTGCTGTTTTAAAGCACCTGAAAAGCATGTTAATGATTTGGTAAGCACGTTTAGCAATTTCACTACAGTGCGCAGAAAACTTAAAATCTTGGGAAATGAGAACACCTAAGTCTCAGGCTGTACTTTTTGCTTCTAAGACAGTGTCTTGAATATGAAGTGGAGCTTTTGGGTTTGTGGACCCCATGTTAATCACACAACATTTATGATTAGCTATTTCGAGTTGCCATATTTTTGACCAGTTTACAAGCGAGTTGATAGAATTTTGGAGGGTTCTATTTGATTGATCTTTATCACGTGCTTCGTAGATTTTTATATCGTCTGTAAAAAGTTTACATTTAACATTTTGAAGATGATATGGCAAATCATTTATATATAGCAGGAAAAGCAGTGGTCCAAGCACAGATCCCTGGGGAACTCCTGATATGACTTTAGCATAGTCTGAAAAATTTGGTTCAATAAAAACACGCTGAGTTCAATTGTTAAGAAAAGCTTTCATCCAGAGGTAAAGATCACCAGTAATTCCGTAAGAAGACAATTTGGTTAGCAGTTTATTATGAACAACAGAGTCGAAGGCTTTACTAAAGTCAATGTAAACAACATCTAAAATTTGTCCCAAATCATAAGATTTATTCCAGTCAAAAGTAGATTCAAGTAGCTGGGTGCATGTGGATCTTTGCCGCAAAAATCCATGTTGCTCCTTGGAAATTAAGTTTTTAGATCTTAGGTAATCAAGAAGTTGATTATAGATGCATGTTTCCATGACTTTACAAGCTATACAAGAAAGAGAGATGGGACGATAATTTTTGGAATTGGTCATAGAACCTTTTTTGTACACAGGTATGACATCTGCACTAAGCCAAAATATAGGGAGCTCATGTGTAAAAAACGAAACATTGAAAACGGAACATAGAGGTTCGGCAAGAGAATTTGCAAGTTTTTTAAAAATTATGGATGGCAAATTATCAGGTGTATGACTATGCTTGTTGGTGCACTTTTTTAAGGCCTTTAAGACTATACCTGGAGTAAACTTTATCTTTGAAATGTTAGTATCTTTGTCGACTTTTTTATCTAGGACAGGGTGTAATTTGTCATCAGTTGTAAAATTTTTGGAAAAACTATCTAGCAGTAGGTTTGCTTGTTCAGTTTTATCAATGGTAATTTCATCATTTGGTTTAGCAAGGGGAGCGACACCGGAATTATTTATTCTTTTGTTGTTTATAAATCTGAAAAGATTATTTTTGTCATTGCTATTTAAAATTTTGTTTTCTTTTTTCGCATTATACTTGTAAACTTCTTTTTTGTACTGACGATTCAAAAAGTTATATTTACGATTTTCCTCAGGAGATTTTTTACTGTAGTATAGTCTTAGTTTTTTAGCCTTTAATCGATTTATATAATCAGGATAGTTTGGTTTGGTATTCTGATTTATTTTAATAGTTTTAAAAGGAACAAAACGATTTATAGCTTCATCAATTTTAGTTTTGACAATTTGCCAATGATTTTCTGCTGTGGCACTCTCCAAAAAAAGTATGGGAAAGTCGGTAGCATGTAAAAACAAATTCATTTGCTGCCAATCTGCATTTTTAAAATCACGGTATTGTTTCTGAAAACCTTTTACTGTTGCTGAACTTCTAAGGGAAAAATCAATGCTTTTATGATCGCTGTCACACATTGGTTCGGAAACGGTTACTTTTGAGATAATAGTTTCATCATTTGTAAGAATAAGGTCTAAAATATTGTTACCCCGTGTTGGTGAAGAAACTAGTTGAGTTAAGGACAGTTCAGAAAATATATTGTAATACAGACTTTCAAGAGCAGTGTTAGGGGGTTCTTGGTCAGGTCGCCATGCGGAATCAGAAAGATTGAAATCACCCATAATAACAACAGGAATAGCTGTATCACATAAAATTTGTAGGAGTGAACCAAAACCTTCAGAATATGCCAATGGAGAATTTGGAGGTCGATAGAAACAAATAATGCGAGTAGGATAAGCACCAATCAAATCAACGCTTACTATTTCTAAGTTGGAGAAGGTTTCAGGTATATTTACTTCTTTGACTTTTATAGACTTATGAATAAACATGGCAACTCCACCACCATAACGATCAAGTCGATCTTTACAAAAGACGATAGTTATGGTGGTTATTTATCATGGCGTTGGTGATTTCGGGTTTTAAGAATGTTTCATTTACCCCCCATAATGCAGGTTTGTCCATTTCAAGCCCGTGGTCAAAAAGATTTTGGTTTTCTGCGCTAAATATGCTGCGTGCATTAAAAAATTTTGCTTTAAGAAATGACAAGTGGACAAGATTTTTGGGTTTATTAGGCTTATTTTGTGTGATTTTTTATGGTTTTTATGATCTTTAATGCTTCGATTTAACTTTTCAAATTTACTTACTTTTTCACCATTTTTTGCAAAAGTATTCTCTCCCCTCAAGAGTTTACCGGAAGTTTGTCACTGAAATACTCAAGAGTCCATCTGCCGTTTCCATCCTTACTATCACAGACAAACTTAACGAATGAGTATTTTCCAGGTTTGCGTTGGTCAGGACGCACAGCCCAACTCACATCTTTCACCCCAGATTTCTTGTTGAACTCTGTTGCAGCCTTACGCATATCACTTTCGATTATCCTTTCTTCCAAAGGACGGGAAGGAAGCAGAACAAATCGACGTTCGCGAAGCTCATAATCCGGGTTTTGGAACTTGGATTCATAATCAGATTGGAATAATCTTGCATTCATTGCACCTTGACCGTTGAGGTGACTGAATGTAATTTTGATTTTGCGGTCCCTAGGTTCCTTGAAATTTTGGCGACCCAGTCTTTCAATGCTGCAGATTTTCTTGAAGTAATCGTCGTAGAAATCATTGTTCTGTAGGAATAGTGTGAAGTCGGTGTAAAGCTGATTTACAGTTTCGTTTCGGCGTTCAGGGAAATGACAAAGAATAACTTGCGTTTTCCGTTTTTCATCGTCTAGGAAATCGTTGGAAGGTCGGATGTTTGTAGCTGCTGGCGTGGTGGAAATGGTGTTTTGGCGAACCGCATCCGCAAAGCTCTTTTTCACTTTGCCAGGGGTGTCAGAAATAGTCTCAGACAAAATTTGAACTTTAAAATTTCAGCGATATTGGTTTGCTGCTGATCGAGTTTGCTAGCGTTTAGTTTTACTTGGTCGGACAATGAGGAAAAGTCAGGAATAGACGAGGTAGAACATTCGGTGGCAGTTCGGCGACGTTGTGGAGGCGAATCGGGTTTAGCTTCACAGTGGGTAGGACAGAAGAAGCGGACAGGCGAGCCGCTGACGGAGAATAAGTCTTTGATGAAAGCTAATGACGCTTTACTCGGGGTTTTTGATTTTGGTGGCAAAAAAATACAGACGAAATGGGCCTTGGCTGACCCACAAGAGTAACATTCTACCCAAGTTGTTGGATCGCCAACAGGTTCTTGACAGACAACGCATAAATCTTGGGAAATAGCAGAGTTTTCGACGGAATTTTGGGAAGACAGGTGATCGCCAAAGCTCATGGTGTAGGAATGAGTTTGCAATCAGATGAACACAGGTCCAAACAGCGCATTGCTCTTTCAGTTCTATAACGCTATAAGGTTTCCAGACGTGTAGTGTATAAGAAAAAGTTTACCGCGTAGATACGTACGATGACCAAAACAAGTCCTGGCCAAGTGAATCCAAAGCAGTGAAAACAGCTGTTTTGCGAAGGAAACAGGGGCCCCGGTGTCAATGAGTGTGCTGCACGCAGAATAATAGTGCACACAAAATATAGCGACAGACTGGTTCAAAAAAATCAAAGATGGCGGACTGGAGAAGCTTTTAAGCAAAAATTTGGCACATCAGCAACAGTTAAATAGAAGATCCATACGTAAATTGATCAGCCATATAATAAGAGTGTCAGAACTTTCGGTTTTAACAGTTTAAACTGATAAATATTGGTAAAAAAACCGATAATTTCACAGAGCGTTGATACAACCAACCACTATTTTTCTTTAAACTCTATACTTTTCTATAAACTCTATATATTACTCTTTATTTTTCTTTAAACTTAGTTAGACGCAAGATTAAATTTCATTCAGCGTTTGTTTAACGTAAGTGGGTAAAAACCCACTTTAAGGGTAAGTGGGTAAAATTTGTGAGTACTTAACACAATCAACAATATCGTTTATATATATAAGGAAAAGAAATGGGTCCAAAACAGAACCCTGAGGAACTGAACTTTTCACAGGAAATGATTTGGATACTGAGTCATTAATTACAACTTTAATATCCCGCCCAACTAAAAATTCTTTTTTATTCATTTTAAAGATGTACCGGAAACACTATATTTTTCTAGCTTATATAATAATTTCTAATGTGACACAGTGTCAAAGGCCGTGGCAAAATCCAAGTATATGACATCGATTAGAAGTTTATTTTTTAGTGACTGCGTCCACTCATTAAATGTTTCCAACAGCTGTGTTATTGTGGAACTTTTTGCTTTAAAACCATTTTGAAACCTTGACAAAATAATATGAAAAAATACAAGAAGTTTTTTTTCTTTAACAAGCTGTTCTATTAATTTACAAGAAAAAGATGTAAGTGAAATTGGACGATAATTTTCTTTTAGGCTTTTGATCTCTTTTTTAAACAGTAAGTCTAATAAAGCTATTTTCCAATCAAGTGGTAATTCTCCAAAATCAAAAGACATCTGAAAGATTATTGCCAAAGGTTCAGCAATAACTTTGGCCAAGCGTTTTAAAAAAATAAGCTGGAAAACAGGTGTTCTAGACAATTTGTTTGTGAGGTTTTTTAGGGCTTTAAATACCTTTTTTGTGGGAAATACCATGTTGTCCAACTTCTCTATATTTGGTGGATTAAAATTTGGTAAGGTGTCATCATCAAGTAAAAATGGAAGCAACATAATTTCCAAACAGTTCAACTTTTTCACACTCTTCAGTTATAAAAGTCCCATCTTCTTTTTTAATTGGTGGGATAGTTTGTTTTGTTTTAATTTTACTATTAACAAATTTATAAATTTGTTTAAACCCGCTGAATTTAAAATTTTTGTCTTTTTAGCTGTGTTAAAATCTCTAACTTTATTTTTGTATATTTTGCAAATTTTTTTGTACTCTGATCTTGATTTTTCATCAAAATTACGCTTATACCAAGGTTTTTTCTTTTGATTTTGTAGGTTTTTTTTATAAGTATTGGATATTGTATTTTTTTTTTATTTGTAAATATTTTTTTCCAGGGACACGTCTATTAATTTCTAACAACAATATATGCCAATATATTGAATTTTTGCCAAGCATTTTTTACTGTGCCACATTCCTCAAATAAACTCTTCCAGTTGATTGTATATAAGTACAAACTTAGCATATGATAATCTGCTTTTAAAAACTCAGATATATAATTTAGAATCTTATTCTTACTACTGTCAAGTATTTTAAGATTAATTTCAGATAAAATAGTGTCATGGTCTGATTTTGAAAAACTGGGCGCAACAGAGACATTATTAAAAATTTTCTATCAAAAGATTTGTGAACAAAAGATCCAGATAATTATTCTTAGGAGTTGGTTGTGAAACAAGCTGATACATACCTAGCTCAATAAAAAACTCAAACTAATTATTTTCATTTTGTGTGTTTGAAATTATTTTAACTGAAGACCAATCTACCCACACTAACAATTTATATAGAAAATGTTTACCATTCAAGATTCAAAATTTGATTTTCTAGTAATACACAAAGTTACAAAATGTAATTGCAACCTAGTTGAGTAAAAAAAACACACAAACACAAAAAAATCACAAAATTAATGGATGCCTAACTGATTCTGACTTTCTAGAAAAAATGACTACATTGACTGCTCTTATTAAGGCGCGCCCTAATAAGAGCGCGCTCCTATTAGGGCACTCGAATGTGCTATTATGGCCCTGTTTATGAAAGGAGGGCCCTTATTAGGGCGTGTAAGCGCTCTTATAAGGGCGGGCCCTAAACGAACGCCTTATATGAACTTTTTGTATTTTTTTCTTTTCAAAAAATTGTAAATCTTATTTTTTGTTTTATTATTTTTCTTTTATTTTAACATAAATAGCCCACCAAAAAAATAGTCGGTTATTTTGTTATTGTTTTTTGGAATTGATATTTGCATTTGGTACACCATAACAATTGAGTAATTTAGCATTCCAATTTTATTTTTTGTTTCAACCGAAAAGGTATGAAAAGTTTTTTTCTGCTGAAAATTATGGTATGATCCTAAATAAATAGGACCCTTGTAGTAAAATCCATTTTCTTAAAAAAACAACTGTTCTGTGCTCCCTTGTATTTTTTCTTTAAAATTAAGACTATTCGCATTTTAGTTAATACACAAGTAAATCTTATCATTAAAAGGCATTATTATTCATTTTCACAAAAATAACACTAAACAAAGTAGTTTTAATTTTTTTTTATTATTTAGCTTATATTTCAAATGGATTAACATTTAAAATTTTTTAGGTTAAAGATAAATTATATCAGGGTGAAAATAGATGAGTATGAAAGTAACCACTAGTTTTTTGAGAAAATATCACGTGCAGAAAAACACATACGCAAAATAATAATAATTGTTTACATAACCGCTGAAAACTTTTTTAAAATTTTTCTCCCTCAAAATTTTTCTCGCTCACAGGTTTATTGTGTATTTCTTCTTGGCGGAGAGCGGTTACGCCCTTAATTTCACCCTGGAAGACTTTCACTTTAGTTTTCTATTGTTATGGTATACCAAACGTGATAAGTATAAATTCCAAAACACAATAACAAAATAAACGACTTTTTTTTAGGTGGGCTACTTATGTTAAATTAAAAAAATAATAAAAAAATAAAAATTAAGATTGACAATTTTTTGAAAAAGTCTACCGTCCGCAGGTTTTGAACCCGTCACTTACTCGGTGGTAGGCTGAATCACTACCACTGAGCCACTACAGCTATGATAACAATTGTATAATAAAAATAGGGGAAGTTTTTAGGTTAAAAAAATTTTTTGTTTAATTAGAAACAATATAATTAAAGTAAAATTTGCTTAAGCGTGCTCTTATATATATTTGTTTTTAATTGTTATATATTAAGTAATTTAATTAAGGATTCTAACAAGTTTTGACAAAAGTATAAAAAAAGATGTTAATAGAAAAGACCAATTAAAAATTGCATTTCGCCCCTAATCTTAGATGCAAATTTTTAATTCCCAACGAGAAAGATAGAAGTCGGGGCTCCTCAGTAAGACCAGCTATTTTTAACGTTGGGTGTCTTATATATTTATATAAATGATTTTTGATTTATTTTTTAAATTTTTTTATTTAAATAATTTTAAATTTAATTAATATATTTAAAGTTTTTAGTTTGAGTTTTTATGCATTTTTATGTTTACTTGTGCTTATAGTTTAATTTATACAAATGTATTATAAAAAAGAAAGCTTACCTGTACTCCATCCTGTAGATGCGTGTTTGTTGTAGTCCGCTTTTTCGCCTTTTGTATCGGTAGACTTGCCAAAATATCATCCATAGATGTATTCTGCCCTAAATACTGCATATAGTTAGCAAATAAAATACAAATTGCTAAAAAAATTTTAAAAAACGGATACAAAA
The DNA here is from genome assembly GCA_030248175.1 of Microlaimidae sp. YZB2_3. NCBI lineage: Eukaryota > Metazoa > Nematoda > Chromadorea > Desmodorida > Microlaimidae > Microlaimidae sp. YZB2_3. The sequence goes on along the minus strand of JASAMX010010361.1, from coordinate 29,457 downwards.
TGTTTATAAAATTTTTATAATAAATTTCAAAAGCATTTTTTAATTTAAAAAAGATAATAAATAAAGCAATTTACCAGAAAGGAATCGTATCTAAATATATAAAAAACATATTTTTTAAAAAAAATTTAATAAATTATTCATCTAAAATTATAAGAAGATAAGGAATAGTAGCTTACTTTTTTCCGTCATAGTTTTTTATAAGAATCAAAACAGTAAATTATTATCACAGTATAACGGTAATGATTTTTTAAGAAAATGAGAACGTTTATATACTTTTTTAAAAAGCCGATTATGTTACTAAGTACTATTGCATTATATTTTGCAAGTTGAAAATCCTTTGTTTTTTATTCATTTACTTAGTTTTTTCAGGAATTAACCGCCAAAATTAATCTTTTTATGGTCTAAATATAAGTAATTATGTAAATTATTGCTTTGCAAACTCTGCTCGGGGCGCGCCGCGCTCTCCGCGGGGGAGAAATACAAAATACGGAGCGCGGGAAAATTAAAAAGTTTTCGTGGTTGTGTACTTTTATTTAGTTGCGTCGTGTGTTTCTTTGCACGTGATATTTTCTCAATGAACGACTGGTTACTTTACCACTCATCTATTTTCACCCTGATAGAATTCATCTTTAGTTCTTTTTGATGCCTACGTGATTACAGACATATTTGATTTTCTATTGAGGGAAAATTCTTGAATTAATAAATGAGATGTATTGCACTCTTTACCGTAAGTGTTAACATAAGATTTACATTTTTTGTATAATGTATATAATATTAATTTATAAACATATAGACTGACGAATTAAAATTAAAAAAGTTTTTGGACTTACCCTTTAGTTTAGTTAGGTTATGTATAAAACCTAAATGAGTTTGTTGTAAGCAACTACAAAGCCGAAGCAATGTAGAGAGACAGGGGGCAACCACAAAGCCAAAGCTAAGTGGAGATACTAGATACCCAACACAAGGTTAAACCATTGTGTGAGTATTTTTAAGTTATTAATAAACAAAATTTAATTCTAATATACAACTTTTTAGAAACTTTATGAATTGTTGAAAATTTATTATACCATATTTTGAGAATATAGATTTATAGTTTTTATAACATTTGCATAGTTGTTTATATAATTCGCTGATCTTATAACCTAAATCAAGAAATTCTTTAAATAAAATTTTTATTTTGTCGCCAAAAAAATGTTTTTTGGAGCAAATGCGCGCAACTCTTATAATTTGACTATAGAAAACGTTTAACCCAAGGTTACTGCTAACATTACTTGATTTAAAAACATATCTTATAATCTTAAAGTTGTAAGCATCTGTTTTGTTAAAAAGATTAATATCAAGTTTATTGTAATTATTAATTTTTATATCTAAATCTAAGAAATTACATGTATTAAAACAAAAATTAGTTACATCTAAAGGTAATTCTTTTGGATAAATTTCTTTACATATATTAGCTATAGTGTTACAGTTAAAGCTTATAATATCATCTATATATCTGCATGTGTATTTAGCTTTAATACGACTTCTTATATTAGATTTTAAGTATATAAATTCCATATAAGATAAAGTAAGGTCAGCAATTTGTGGTGAAGCATTGCCACCCATGGGAATGCCTGAACTTTGCCAAAATATTTCTTGGCTAAATTTAATATATGAATTTTTAACTATAAAATTAATAAGTTGTAAAACTTGTGTTTTATTGTAATATTTTTCTCCGGACGGAATATCGGAATAGTAGCAATTCTTATAACCTATTATAATGTATTTTTTATTAGCGTTAACAAAAAGAAGATTAACCAGATTTGTTAAATTTTTTAATACTAAATCGTGGGGTAAGCTGGTATATAAAGTGCTAAAATCTCCACTAAACAAATTATGAAATGAAGTTATATTATTGCTAAGTCCTAAAACTTTTAAAGAATTATCAACCGACCAGTATGTATTTCCGATTTTATCTTTTAAAGCTGCGCAATAGTTATTAAAATGTCCCCGAAAAAATTTTAATATTTTATTTAAAATAATTGAAACTTCCTTAGTACTACATTTACTAGCACCAGATATATATCGAAATTTAATAGGGTCTTTGTGAAATTTTGGAATGCTAAAAAATATTGGAATACATTTGTTTTCATTTTGAACAGAAACTCCAAACTGGTTTGAAAACATAATATGTTTATCTATTATATCATTAGCATTTCTGTTATTGACTGGCTGATATACTTCATTACCGACAACTTTTAACTTTTGATTTAAATTTTGAATACCAAGTTCCTTACAAATGTTAAGAGTATGTTTTTTTTGGTTGGGTTGTTGGTTTGTTGGGTTGATTGTTTTTTTTGTGTTGTTTTTTTTGGTTGGTTTTTTTTTTTTTTTGTTTGGGGTTTTTTTTTGGGTTTTTTGGGTTGTTTTTCTTTTTTTTGCTTTGTCTGTTTTTTTGGGTTTTGTTGGTGATTGTTTTCTTTTTTTTGCTGGTTTTTTTGCTCGCTGTTTTTGTATGATTCATTCTATGTTGGTGGTTTTTTCTTTTTTTTTTTTCTTTTTTGTTTTCTTCTTTTTTTTTTGTTTTTTGGTCGTTTTAGTGGTGTTTATGGGTTTTTTTCTTTTTTGTTGTATTACCGTACAATATGTCATTTAACCCAAATGGATAAGCTGTATTAAGTGACCTAATCCAAAAATCTTCACGGTGTAATAAAGTTTGTTTTTGGCTATTACACATTTCTAGTATACATATGCTCATATCTTCATGGGAGTGATTATTACTATTAAAATGATTAACTAAGAACGTGTCTTTAATATTATTTTTAACATCTCTTTTGTGTTCATTAAATCTTTGCCGAAATGTCCTTTGTGTTTCTCCTATGTATTGTAATCCACACTTTTTACAATTTATGTTATATACTACGTTTTTAGAATTACAATTAACTTCTTTATTGATGTTTGGGAGAATTTTTCGTTTAGTACAATATGTTGTAATGTATTTTGTATCATCAATATAATGACATGTCAAGCATCTAGAGCTTTTGCAAGGCTCTGTGTTAAATTTTAAATTATTAGTGGAGATAAATTCAGTGTCATCATTTTTATTTATAGTGAAATAATTATTAACAAGTGTATTTGCATTGACGTTGTTTACACTACCTCGTACCAAGGTAGTATTACTATTGCATGATAGAGCAGAACCTGAGATTATTAGGCCCTGATGCAGGATACTTAGGGCACAATTTTTTGAGCTAAACATAATTTTAGTTGGAGGTGATAACAGACTTATAAATGTTTTGTTTGAAAATCGATAAATATGCTAATTAGGGCGCGCCCTTATTAGGGTCATGATGTGCTAATAAGGGCGCGCTCTTATTAGAGCGCTCCGTAATAAGAGCAGTCAATATGTCTGAAAAATATATGAAGTCACATATTTTTTTATTATTATGTTATAAATTTTTGCTATTATTACCATGATCTAATTTTTTAAGAACTTTTATGTTGATACAAAGTTTTTGAACTGACTTGGTCTTCAATTAAACAATTCCATTTATTATCTTTTTTGCTGCTTGGGTTCTCTTGTGTTTTTTGTGCCCTCGGATTTTTTCAATTAAACACTATTGTAAAACTTCTTTTTTGAATTTGAGTTTATTAATAAAATTTAAAATATTTTAATTTAGTGCTTAAACAACACTTTTTTGATTTTAAAAATACATGCATGATTTATTAAAATTATGTAAGCATATATATTTCTCTTTTTTTAATTTTGTATTTAATTTAAGCCAAACTACAGCTATTAATATGCTATTTATGTGATTTGTATTTAAAAAAAACTGTTTTTGTTTGGTTATTTTTAAAAAATTTTTATCAACTTTGTTTAAATATAGCAAATTATGTTGTTACGTGATGGAAATTTGTATGAAAAAATAAGTTTTTCACTATCCCTATGTCCAAATAGAGATAGTGTTTAATTTCGCCACAATTCCACTTTTCAAAAAATATTAAAAAGATAAACATATACAAGTGCGATAAATAATTAAACAATTTTTTAGCTAAGTTTAAATAAATTGTTCATTTAAAGGGTGGAGCATATTCGATGGACATCCTCATTTAGTTTGTTATATTTATCTCGTAAAAATTTGCCATGTTTATTCTTGAAATGTGCAAAAAAATCATAATCTGTTTCTTATTTTTGAAGATTTTTTTTCATTTTTAGCTTAATTTTAGCTAACATTGAAAGTTTATAAAAAAATAAGTAAAATTGGTAAGAAATTTTACGAAATATTGAAGGCTCTTTATTTTAAAGTTAAAAATTTATTTCTATTGGGTAGCTGACTTAATTTCGGCCACCTTTTTTATTTTTTGTTTTTCTGGCTCCTTTAATCGAGACAAGATTTGGTCTAAAAATCAAACGACAGCTATTTTTGTTATTCCAGTGCAAAAACTAAAGATTTCTGTTACACTTATAAATCAGTAAAAGTTTACACTTTTGTGTTATAATGGCCGAAGTTAAGGCGCGTGGCATTAACTTCGGCTACCTAGAAAAAACTGGCTTAACTATTGCTAAAACAACAGTAAATATTTTTAAAGGGTGCAAATTTATCCTTAAGTATTGTTTTGGTCTATATAACTTAATTTTTTCCCGTTTGAAAACTTTTATATTTATTGGCAAGACCTTAAATAATTATGTCAAAATCTTAAGAAACACTTGTTTTAATAACACGTGTTTTTTGTTGATTTTTTATCGGCGTGAAAAAATATTTAAACATAAAACGACTTTTGTTACAGCCAAGCAACTTTAACAAAATCTTGGTAAAAATTTGATTGAATTGAATTGATTGATCTCTATTGAAGTTTTTTTTATTTTTTTTACCTAAAAAAAAACCAAATCCGCCTTAATTTCGGCCACCTTTCATGTTTAAAAAAAAAACAAAAACAAAAGCCTAAAACAGGTATCAAATTAAAATAGAAAGTAGCCGCTTTCTTTCATTGTATATTTTGTAACTTAAATCTTTATAGACTAATTATAAATAAGCGTCTTTTACTGTACAAGAGGGGGTACAAAAAGAAAAAAATAAAATTTGAAAAAATCTTAACTTTCTTAGTTTCTTAAGTTTAAACCTATACTTTATAAAAATTGCTACACGATGATATGTTTCACTACTTTGAAGTGCTTTAACATATCAGTTTGTGCTAAATAAGTTTTGGTTTTTTAATTAATCGTCACAATAGTTAGAAACCATCACTAAAATAGCATTTTCGTGAACAATGATTTTGAATTAGTAAAAATAAAGTTGAAATTTGTGCTTTGAAACTAATTTTAGACCTACATTGATTTTTTTTAATGTTTTGGTTGTAAAACTTTTCAAAATTTAAAAATTAAAAATTTTAAAATTTTAAAATCCATTGCAAACTTTTAAATTAAGCATTTTCTTTAATTGAAACATTAAAAGCCGGAAACCAAGCGCGTCAGCAGCGCCGTACCTACGAAACGGCAAAAAAACTAAAAATCCCCAAAAACTGTTTTTGCTTTTGTAATATTAAACAGTATTAAAAAAATTTGAAGAGAAGAGGTTGAGATTTTGATCCAATATATATTTGAAATATTTTAAACCGTAAGATGTACAAATCCCTCGCTGTTTCGTAATTTTCCCCCTACATATGATTGGCGCTAGTAGTTATTGTACCCTCTCTCCTACAGTAAAAGACGCTTATTCAGAACTAGTCTATACTCATTGAGAAATTTTTCACGTACAGAATTCTTAAAAAACGCCATTTTTGGGGGGTCATAACTCCTGAACCAACTGAGATATTTTGTTGAAAAAATTTTGTGGGCTATTGGTGGCGGGGTAAGGTTTTTACAAAAAAATTATCCAAATCGAAGACAAAAAGTTTGACTCCGCACAGCACCTTTAAGGATAAACAAGACGTGACAAAAGTGAAGGAGTGATATAATTTTACACCAACCCTTCCCTATCTCTGATGCTTTATATCTGACTGCATCTCTCAGCCAAAAAATTAATATTTTAATGTGTTTCTATATTATTTTTAAGAAATTCCTTCCGGTCTATTCATAATTTCATACAACGTAGTAAATTATGGGTTTTTTAATAGGAAAAAACGGGTGCGGGAAAGGGGGAACCCTTATGTATGCAATGATAACAAAAAATACGAATTTACCTAACACGCATAAATTAAAATTTTTTACCTTAATTTATGATGTAACCTGTAAAGACGCTAAAATAATTAACAAATTAAATTTCATAACAAAAATATTTTGAATTTTACAAGCATGCTATAAGATAAATTTTGTAATATCAGAAAATGTGTTTCGCTCCTAATTCTAGACACATTTTTTGACCCCACCCATACACATGATGGTGTAAATCGTAATAAACAGTTTTTTTCAAGTGGTCGAAGTTTACGAAATCGTAAAATGCGCAGTTAGTTAACGCATTGCAATATGATTTTGAAGAGAATATCATAACATTAAAATTGACTACTTTGAGCCTTAAATAGAAGTTATTTAAAGGTTATATATTGCTTCGTTTCAAAATTGATGCAGTTTAAACACAAAACAAAAATCCAGAAAATCACAAAAAATCGTTTTTGTATGAAAATGATGATAATGCAAAATCACACAAATTGAAAGAACACTTTATTCAACATTCATCCATATACTTTTATGCTAGTTCTTTTGTGTTTTAAAAATAAACCAATTTTCTAACACCCTAAATTGGTGGCCGAAATTAAGGCCTGGCCGAAATTAAGTCAGATAACCTAAATACCTAAGATTCTCCAACGCTAATTTGATTCTGTACTGGTGATGTTCCTCCAAGTTCTGAGTTCTAAAGCAAAGAAAAAAAGTTTTTTTTTCTATAAAAAAACGAATTTTGATAATTTGTAAAAAACAAAGAAATCTACTCTAAACTATTCAGTTTTGTGCTTATAATAAAAAAATTGTGAATTTACTATAAACCGAAATATCAAAATTTTCATAAATGGATAATTCAAGGTACTCGATCACCCGGCCCGATTTCTCGAATTTCAGAAGAACCGGAGGAAAGCGATGGGTCGCAGTCGCGTCCCCAAGACTTCGAGCCATCGTCCAATCAGCAGCCTTCCTCACTTTCATCCAATCAGCAACCCGAAGAACAAAATGATGAACAAATACCGAAGAGCGAAGTGTTCACAAGTCGTCCTAATCAAGATAGTCTCTCAAATCAACCTGAAGATCAAAAGGTATTTAAACATTAAATTAAATAAAATATTATAAAAAACAATTTCCATTATTAAGAGCGGGTATACTGTGACTTATTTATATTTATATTTTCAATTTATCAAGTTTCAATTTAACAATGTTGTGGGCCTTCGAGATAAGGCTCATAATCTTAATATTTTAGCTTTTAGATCAGTAATAGCAAAAAATCAATTGGTATAATTAGGAATTAACCAAATGAAAATGGCAAGAATATATGAAAATTAATTAATAAAGAAAAGAAGAATGAGAAATGAAAAACAAATTGTACTGGCTATGTGTGGATCCAACCTAAATGCCTACGTACGCATAGTTTTATATGCACACGTATGCATATGTTATGCATACGTATGCATAAATTCATATGGATATGTATGCATATTTTTTTAGTTATATGCATACGTATGCATTTTTCCGCAAAGTATATGCATACGTATGCATATGTTATGCATACGTATGCATAAATTCATATGCATACGTATGCATATTTTTTTAGTTATATGCATACGTATGCTTTTTTCAGCAAAGTATATGAATACGTTTGCATTATTTTTTTGCAACTTTTATGCATACGTACTCTGCATAAAATTAAGAAAAAATGCATACGTATGCATAAAAGTTTCAAAAAATGCATACATATGCATATACTTTGCGAAAAAATGCATACGTATGCATATAACGAAAAAAAATATGCAAACGTATGCATATGAAATTTTGCATACGTATGCATAACATATGCATACGTATGCATATAAACATATGCATACGTACGCATTTAGGTTGGATCCACACTAGTGATGTTCCTACTCTCTAATATCTTGCCCCGGAGCTCCGGCCATATAAAGCGGAGGGGTATATATATATATATAGCTCCAGAGCTCCGCCCCTTAAATTAGCGATTTTAAGCTTATTCAACTTTAAAATACATTTAAACCTACTTTATATGCATTTGTAATACTATTTCTAGCGTTTTAAATAAGTTTTGAAAAAAATTAATTTTCAAGAGAATTTTGACAAAATTATCTATGGAAACACTCCTTAATTATTCATAAAGTTAGTAGAAAATAGGGCGGAGCTCCGGGGGTTGCTCCGGAGCTTCTAAAAGTAGAGCTCCGCTCCGGAACTCCGGAGCTCGGAGCTCCGAGGAACATCACTAATCCACACATAGCCCGTATAATTTGTTCTTCATTTCTCATTCTTGTTTTTTTTTATTAATTAATTTTCATGTATTCTTGAAAATGATAATATTTTAGTATTTTTTTACTTCTTTTAGTACTTCAGGTTTTTTTTAACTAGGAAACTTTACCTACTTTTAAATAACACCCCTCTCAAATAAAACCCTGCAGTTCGGAAACTGTTGCCATATGTGCAAAATATTGTACGTGTTGCAAATGATTTACAGGATGATCCGTTGAAATCTCGAATTGTGGAAAAACAAGAGCGTAAAAGCGGACTCACTTTCCTTAAACGCACTCAGTCTCTGGAAAAAAATGCTAAAACCGCGGAAGACGAAGGGGATATTGTCGATCGTCGCGCTTATTCAAAAGTCAGAAAAGGGGAATGTCAAAAATTGATTTATATGCAACGATATAAGGTGAACGAATTTTAACATCAGTCAGAAACATGAAACCAATAATTTTTACAAATTTTTTTCGAAAACTGGAGATTAAACAACTATATTAAAACAAAGTGTTTTTGTTAACTTTTGACCATTATTTAGAGCTATATTGAGCGTAACTAAGGTTTCTCTAATGTAAATTTTTTTAGTTATTCAGAAAAAAAAATTTTTAATTATACAATAAGACAACTAAAATTTATCAAGTAGATGTTTTATTTGTATATAGTATTTCTAGTTTCAAAAATAATACAAAAAAATGCATTTAATTTGAGAGGAACTTTATTTCGTGGTGGAACCGCCGACCCAATTTTTGTTATGCTAGGTAGATCCATTGGTTGTCAGTACCATGAGCACTTGGGCATACTTAAGGCATAATAAAAAAAATTTTAAATTAATTAGTTTTTTTACGTTCATGGTAGTTTAGCCATTTAAAGTTCGAATGGCATAAGCATAGCAAATAAAAAAAATTCATTGTGTTACCGATACTGTATATGCTATAGATTGGAACTGAAGAAGAAACGTCAGCTTTATGTTCATTCTGCTTCAATTATCTAAGCCCCGATGAGGCGTTACCTTACAATGCGTAAGTAAAAATATTTTAAAATTTATACTTCTTATTTTAGGTTTTACACAAATCTGTAAAACAATATTAAACCGTTTGTCGGAGCGTTCAAACACTCATTGTTAGGCATGTTAGACCTTAAATATTCTTATTTAAATAATTAAAAATATATAATTACGTAAAAATAAGACACTCAGTGACTCAATAAAATTTAAAAAGTACTGTTAAAATGACACTGTGCTTTAAAAATTGCTATAACGTAGATTGTTCTTTATTGAAAGTTAATAAATGTACCATTTCTCGTTACTTACATGATGAATTTTAAATTTCATTTCTATTTATTAATGGTTTTCCCTAAAGGTTTTTAAATGGGTTCCGCCTAATGGGTTCTGAAGGTTTTGCCCTATTTTAGTTCTAATTTCATAAACAAAGTAGAATCCACAAGTTTTTTGTAAACTTTATTTTTTCAAAACTTAAGAAAAGCTATGGACACATAACCTTAACCAAAAATATATAACACAAGAGAATGTCCGACTGTACACTAAATTTTTGACTAAAATTTTGCGAGAAAAGTCGCACTTTTGAATTCTGTGCGACTTTTCTCGCAAAAATCCGCCATTTTTTGCAAGTTTTCCCCACGCTGCGATTTTTAACACAGTGTTAGTTTTCTTGCATTGGGGACTGCGACTTCTTTTACACTCTATGCTGCTTTATTCGCACTGCGATTATTTTTGCACTGCGAGTCGGGCTGCACAACAAAAAATAAAAACAAAGTGGAGCGAAAATTTTGTGTTTAAATGAGTAAAAATCGCTTTTTTTACCTTAAGATGTTCAAACTTTTTAGATTTAATAAAATAAAGTAATTTTCCAACGTTTTAAAATTAAATAAAACAAGTTTCAAAGTGTTTTACTCCATTGAAATGACTACCAGCGTCTGTTTTGTTTTTTTTTTGTTGTGCAACCAGACTCGCAGAGCGAAAATAATCGCAGTGCAAATAAAGCAGTATAGAGTCAATAAAAGTCGCAGTCCCGACTGCGAGAAAACTAACACTGTGTTAAAAATCGCAGCGCGGAAAAACTAGCAGAAAATGGCGGATTTTTGCGAGAAAAGTCGCACACGAATTCAAAAGTGCGACTTTCTCGCAAAATTTTGGTCAAAAATTTAGTGTACAGTCGGACATTCTCTTGTGTTATATATTCTTGCCTTAACTAATCAAAAAACAGTAACAAAAAATATGGTGGAAAACAAAAAATTCCCCTGATTAACACACATGGAAAAACTTAAGCAAAAAAATGGATAAAAAAGCCTAATCAAAAAACAGTAACAAAAAATATGGTGGAAAACAAAAAATTCCCCTGATTAACACACATGGAAAAACTTAAGCAAAAAAAAATGGATAAAAAAGGCCACACAAATAATAAATTAACAAATAAATGGCCACATGATGTGCTAAAATAAATCAAAAAAAAATATAATTTTAATTAAAAAATACGTTTCGATTCTTTTGGTTTACAAGTTTAACTTATAAAAATATAAAAATCAAAAAAATACTATGTTAATGTATGTCCTGATTCTCGAAAAGAAAATTCTAAAAGTTATGTGTGTCTCGATTTTTTAAAGTTTTTATGTATTAATTTTTTATATTCATTTTAGCTTTAAAAAAATATCTTTTTTCACAAAACTTTTTTTAATTTTAATAACTATTTGCGATCACTAAATCGCCTGACGTGAGCCTGTTATTTGCTTAAAAATCTAAGAAGTATCTGGTAATTGTAAACATTTTTTTAAATCAAAAAAACCGCTAGAAACACGTCATTTAAAAAACTTTAGCGAACAAATTTCGACTAAGCTATAGAAAAATACACACAAACTTGTTCTAACAGCATATCGGACGGATTTTACTTTTTACTAAGAAAACAGTTTTCATTTTTAAACTACAGGTTTTTTCACCGTGTTCATAAGCTTCACTTAAAGGTGCGGTAGCGAGTCAAGCTTTTTGCCTTCGATTTTGAGGATTTTTTTGAAAACCTTACCTTTGCCCCCAATATCCCACAATTTTTTTTAAAAATATTTTTGGTGGTTCAGGAGGTTCAAATACCCTCCAAAAATCGCGTTTTTTTTTTTAAATTCTGTACTTGAAGGCAAATTAAATCAAATCCCTGCCGTCGTTTCGGGTTTTTAACAAAAAATCGAAGGTTTTTTGTACGGGAAACGCAACATTTAGACAAATACTGCACCAATTTTAACAATTAAGGTATCAAATTAAAGTAAAAAGTAGCCGATTTCTTTCAGTAAATTTTTTATATTTTTTAAATCTGTATTCTTTAAGAAATCCTTTAAGTACAGAATTTCAAAAAAACGCGACTTTTTAAAAGTAATATCTCCTGAACCCATATAGATATTTTAGTGAAATATTTCTGTGGCCTATTATGAGCATAGGTAACATGTTCACAAAAAATCATCATAATCAAAGACAAAAAGTTTGACTCGGTACCGCACCTTTAAGGCGCGCCTTGATTGAGACCTTAAAATGTTTGAGAAATGTTAAACGGTAAGCACATCGAATCATTATTATAATTAAAATTAAAATTAATAAAGAAAAAACATAAATTGGCAGTATGGACCTATCTGGCATTACAAAAATTTGGGTCCGCGGTCCCGCCGCGAAATTAGAATTCGTTATAAATCCAATGATTTTTACCAAATTTTTTCGGAAACCGGATATTAAACAACTATATTAAAACAATTTTGAGTATTTTTGTCAACTTTTGACCATTATTTGGAACTATATTAAGCGTAACTAAGTTTTTTTATATGTAAATTTTTTTGGTTAATCAGAAAAAAAAAACATTTTGTGATGCTTAATTAAATACAAAAAACCACTAAATATTTTCAAGTAAATGTTTTATTTGCATATAGTATTTCCAGTTTCAAAAATAATACAAAAACATTCATTTAATTTGAGAGGAACTTTGTTTCGTGGTGGGACCGCCGACCCAATTTTTGTTATGCTTGGTAGGTCCATTTCATTAATTGCTAAATAAAAATATGCTAAATAAATACTCTTATTCTGTATCTAACGCGAAAAAATTAACGAAAAGATACATTTAATTAATTTAACCGGTTAAACAGTGTAACTATGTGTTATATTATAACAAACTTGTATTTTTTTAGAAATGGATTTCAAGAAAGCTGCTTTCGTTGCCGGTCCTCAATAGAGAGACAAAAGGAAATTGAAGTAAAGTGTACTTTTTTTAAATGTTAAAAAAAATACTAAATTATTTCGTTATTTTTTTATAAATTACAGTATATTTAGTATAAGTATATTTATCTTGCGATTAAATTTTCAAACAAAAATATTTTAAATAAAACCAAAGAACTTTAGCTAAATATTGTAAAGTTAAACATAAATTTGTTGTAAATTATTGTGGTAATGATTTCTCGAATAAATTTGGTTCTTGTTTTTGTTGTTGTAGCGGTGACGTTTTAAACAAAATTCATGATTTGATTTTACGAAAGTTCAATTTTTATTATTGAAGGCGCAGAACCATCATACATAGGGCGCTTTTGCTCAGCCGCGCCAAATATCAACGTCGGTAAATTTTGGAATTTAGAGTCTTTCTTTTCGTATTATTATTATATTTCTTCGATAAACATTAAGCGATCGGAAATAATAAACATGGGTTCAATTGAAATCTGGAGATTTGCGAAGGAGCTACTTTTGTTATTATTTTTTAATCAAAATAAAATTTTAAAAAGTAGCAAAGAACGATTCGGCCGCTGAATAAAAGTCTTCATGCGACCACGAAGTAGTCTGGCCAAGTGTCGTGAAGCAGCAGACAGCTTTCTGCGGTTGGTTCATTTTTAAAATTTTGATTTTAGCGTCAAGAAAAAAAGACAAAGCGAATTTTTTTCTCCATAAACATAGCAAACGTCAAAAAAGATCAAAAATAATTTCTTAAAATCGAATTTCAAATTTTTTTTTATTCTCATTATTATCTGTTTAATTCTATTCTTATATGTTTTACCTTAAAAAAGTAATAGACTATTTTAAAGATAATTCCATTAGGGTGAAAATAGCAGGTGTTCAAGTAACCACTCTTTTTTTCGAGAAAATATCACGTGCAGAGAAACAATTGACGCAACTGAATAACAATTGGTTACATAACCACTGGCAACTGTTTTGAGATTTTCTTCACTCGCGCGTTTATTTTCTATTGTTTCCTGGCGGAGATCGGTTACGTCCTTAATTTAAGCTTGGAAGATTTTAGCTTTAGCCATAAAAAATACGCAATGAATAGGGGAGGGAAAAGGGCGATTTCGCCACGGGACGTATACAAAAAGGCTTCTGTCATTTAAGCTAATTTTTATTTAATGAATAATTACAATTAATTCGTTGATAGTTCTGCTTTTTGACCCTCATATTTGAACATTTTTTATATTTAGTTTGCATTTCTTAACTAGCCGAAAATTGTCTAAATTCACAAAAATAAAATCGAAAAAAACAAAAAAAACTGTTGTGTACACAATACCGAAATTGCATCTAACTTGTGCAGTGGTTTTCTAATTACAATTTTGGAATTTTAATTAACAAAATAATGAAATTAATATTGACCAGATAGTTAGAAAAAAAGATTATCATTATGATCAGAAATGAATTTTTAATTTGTATTCATAGAATAAAAAAACAATTTTCTCTGGTGATAAACTGCACAAGCCAGTGCTAAACTCAACGGCACTGTAGAAGTGACAGGGCGGTAGCGCCGGCCGCCGCGCAGAACAATTATAAAAAAAAAAATAAAAAAACAACAGAAATGCCCATTGTATTTTGAATTAATTTTATTACGCGGCCTAAAGTGTATAAAAAAAATACAGATAGACATTGAATGTTTTGAATTTTGTTTAAATTTAAACGTTGCTAGCTGAGTCAGTTCATTTTGTAAATTACATAAGATATGCCAAAATCTAATACAAAATCTCTAATATTTATTCTTTAAGAATATATTAATATAAAAACATAGGTAAAAAAGATATATTATTGCAAAACGTAATTTTTTCATGATATTGTAATATCTTTCTGCACAATAAATGACGTTTTCAGATATAAATTGCTATATTTTTATTTTAATTTTTTTATTTTAACCATTTCAAGTACTTGAAAATGAATTTGAAATAAACCGCTGGCATTATTCCGACAACATTCAGTGTTTAAGTAATGTCGCTTCCTGGTGGCATTTGAGTTTAGTTATTGTTTTAGTCAAATGAAATTCAAGTAATTGCAAAATATTCAGTTTTTAAATTAGAAGATAAATTTTGTTAGATATGAAAAACTAAATTTCTCAAGTTATATTTTTCAATGTTAAAAGAATTTTTTCAATTTTTATTTCAAGCTAAAGTCGTTACAAAAATGTTGTAAACTTACAAGTAAGGAAATAAAAAGTTACAAGTAAGCATAACTAAAGTGACGATATATTCATTCAAAAGTGTTATTATTGTATGGATTTTATTAATATAACTATCGTCTTAATTAGCCACTTCGTTAGTATAATGTTCCCGCTTAAAAAAAGTTTTTACTCCACATCATTTTTGCACACATTTTAGTTGGCAATACAAAATATTTATAATTTTTTTTAATTATTCACTATATTATGAAGGAACAACTCACAAGCCTGCAAGCCTAATGAGAAATTGATTTAGCTAGAAATGTAGATATTTAATTATTGCTATTAACTGATTTAAAATTTTGACTAAAAACAAATGAAATTTTAAAAAACAGTGCCCTGGCTTTTGATTTGCTTAAACG
Organism: Microlaimidae sp. YZB2_3; assembly: GCA_030248175.1. Taxonomy (NCBI): domain Eukaryota; kingdom Metazoa; phylum Nematoda; class Chromadorea; order Desmodorida; family Microlaimidae; species Microlaimidae sp. YZB2_3. The sequence goes on along the minus strand of JASAMX010010361.1, from coordinate 14,236 downwards.
GAATAAGGTAACGCTTAAAATTATAAATAACAAACGTAAAATTATTTTAAACAAAAACAAAATTTATTTTACGTAAAAATTTATTTAAAACAAAATTAAACAATAGAAACACTGTTTAGGATAGAAATAAATCAGATAATACGGCACCTGTTAATCATTTTCGGCCAATTGCTCAACAGTGGGTCACAACTAAATTGGGTGAAAATGTATGCGCGGGAGGAGTGGATCAATTTGAGGTAAAAAATAGTAGATTTTGCAAACAATACCTATAGGCACCTTGCACTGAAACTCGGTTTATACATGAAGTGTGCAATATACATAAGTGTCACCATAATGGATAATTACCGTATCTCCTACTTATCTTTCGTTGTATGCAGATCAACCGATCGAAAGCGCGCGAAATTTCGATCGCTTGATCTGCATACTACAAAAGATAAGTAGGAGATACGGTAATTATTCATTATGGTGACTCGTTATGTTTATTACATACTTTATTTATAAACCGAGTTCCAGTGTAAGGTGCCTATAAGCAATATTGTGATGTATATTTTCTGAACAAACAAACATATTATGGAATGAAGAGTACTGTACTTCGGATTCAAATTGTAAGTGCGCTTAATTCATTTTTTTGAGTGTGCATTGGAGCAACAGTTTTCTTATCTTTGTGCGCAAATGGAATTTATTGGGATTTCTGTAAAAAAAGACTTTTGTACGTTTTTAATGGGTTAAAAATTAAAGCAGACAATATAATAGCAAATTACATTTCATTAAAAATGCTTATGATATCATTTAATACATAACAAAGTTATCAATTTATTTGTAAAAAAAAGGTGGGCAATTCATGAATTAATGTTCACAGATTACTAAATGCATTTTTATTTGTAATGCAATTTTATTAAAAACTCCTTCAAACACAATGGTAATGACCGTCACCTAAACAAGAAAATTAAAATTCCATACTATGTATAGACTTCTTTTTTTGAGAAATATTGCGTGAGACAAAATTCCCATAAATTATAACATTTTTTAAAGCTATAAAAATTCATCGTTTACACTTCATGTATACTATTAAATTTGCAAGCTCAATGCGCTTAAATTTAGCACACTATTAATTAATTACTTTTAGGTTAATGAAGATATCATAAAGACAAGAGGAATCATAAAAGGCCCCATTCACAATTCAACAGTACAAAAAATAGGAACTCAGCCAAATGAACAACTGTCCCAAAACGCCCAAGAAACAAGAGTCTTAAGTTCAGAACCGCCCTCCCTTCCTGCACCTAAAGTAAACACAACTTCAAACTTGTATATAAATTTTCACTTTTTTAAACCATTTATTTTACTGTTTATTTATTTTTTTTATTTTTTTTTTTGCATAACGTTTCTTTTTTTATTTTTAAAGTGTTTTTTTCCGTTGCGAGATATTGATTTTTTAGCAAAAAACGTTTTAAATAAGTGAAATGTTTTACCCTCTATTTTTGTTTGTTTTTTATTTAAGGTGTTCTGAAATTTTTGGGAGATATACTTTAGGTTTACGCTATCCTATCATATCTTACACTCTATTTTTTTGAATCTTTTTTATGCTATCTAACTATCATTATTTTAATTTACCTTAAGCTATAATTTTTGTTTTTTTGGTTCATTTTCTTATTCAATATTATTATTATATTATTCTCATACAGAATGTAAAACTCACATCTTGCTACCTAATATCCTCTGATAGAGGTGGGGCCTTCGACTATTATTCTACATCAACAACAGTGCTGATATAGGGTGGTAAGCGGAATTATGAAATAATAACCATCGCCGGCCCGCTTCAGCTATAAAAAAAACCTTGGTTTCAGTTTTGTTTTAACAAATTACTTAATACAAAACGTTTGGGAGGGATCGAAGACAATTTGGCATATCATTGATATAAATATTGAAAAGGGGTGGGCCCAAGAACGCTTCCTTGAGGCACTCCACTAGACACATTTACGTACTAGGAATAAACATAATCGTTCAAAGCATCAGGAGAGTCATTAGGTAGAACAACCCTATCTCTTCGATTAGATAAAAAACTTGTAATCCAGCTTAAAAGTTCGTAATCGATTCCGTAGGATTTAAGTTTAGCTAACAATTTGGGGTGACTTACGGAATCAAAGGCTTTTGAAAAATCAATGTACATAACATCCACTGATTTTTTATTTTCTAATGCAGTAACCCAATCAGAAAGGGTGGATAATAACTGTGCGCCCACTGATTTTCGTTTAAGAAAGCCAAATTGATCTGGGTGTATAAGTTTTTATCTTTCAAATAGACCAACAATTCATCAGAAACAATACTCTCCATTACTTTAGAACAAATGCAGGTAAGGGAAATAGGCCTATAGTAAACTACTTGCACCTTTCTTAAAAATTGGCAGGACAAAAGCATCTTTCCAAAAAGAAGGCACAGTTCCAGAAAGCATTGAAAGCTCAAAAATTTTTGCCATTGGCTCAGCGATTGTGGATGCAATACTTTTTAAATAAACTGCAGGAATTTGGTCAGGGGTACGTGATGCTTTATTTGGCAATTTTTTAAGCTTTTTTTCAACTATTTTTACAGGGAAGTGACAAATGAATTTGCCTTCATTATATTTAACTCTTTTAGGGAGATCTTTTAGTTTAGCACTGGCAACAGCTGCAAAACCACCTGGGAACAGACATCGGATAGTCTTTCCCGGGGAAAAAAGAAGGGGGGAAAAGAAATCCCGCTGCACCGGTAGAATGACAACCTTATTACACTACTGAAAAATACTAAAAAAGATATATATGACTTACCACGCGCTCTCCGCCACAGAAACATAGATACAACTGACAACAGAGAATCGATTAATAATCACGCACGATCTTGTGATCTGACAAATTGTGCTGTTGATCATGATGTATATGCAAATTTTATATAAAACCATTATAACTCAGCCGAAAAAAATCTTTATGACTTAAAATTTGGAACATACATACAACTGACAACGGAGAATCGATTGATAATCTTGATATTGTGATTTGACAAATTGTGCCGTCAATCATGATGTATCTGCAAATTTTATTTAAAACAATTATAACTTGGCCGAATAAAATCTATATGACTTGAAATTTGGAACATGGATACAACTGACAACAGAGAATTGATTGATAATTACGATATTGTGATTTGACAAATTGTGCGGTTGATCAAGACGTATATTCAAATTTTATTTAAAACAATTATAACTTGGCCGAATAAAATCTGTATGACTTGAAATTCAGAAAATAGATACAACCGACAACAGAGAATCAATAGATAATTACAATTTTGTGATCTGACAAATAGTGTGGTCAATCATGGTGTATATGAAAAGTTTAGTTAAAACAATTATAACTCGGTCGAATAAAATCTATATGACTTGAAACTAAGAACATAGATACAATTGACAACGGAGAATTGATTGATAATCACGATTTTGTGATATGGCAAAGTGTGCGGTTGATTATGACGTATCTGCAAATTTTATTTAAAACCATTATAATTTATTTAAATAAAATCTGTATGACTTGAAATTTGAAACACAATACAACTGACGACGGAGAATCGATTGATAAACACGATATTGTGATCTGACAAATTGTGCGGTCGATCAAAAGGTATATGCAAATTTTATTTAAAGAAATTATAACCCAATCAAATAAAATCCATATGACTTGAAATTCGGAACATAGATACAACTGACAATGGAGAATCGATTGATGATCACAATTTTGTGATCTGAAAAATTGTGTGGTCGATCATGACGTATATAAAAATTTTATTTAAAACAAATATAACTCAGCCAAATAAAATCTATATGACTTGAAATTCAAAACATGGAAAGAACTTGTGATGGAGAATGATTGGTAGCAATATTTTTTTGATTTGACGTTTGTGCGGTCGCGGTAAATGGGATTTACAGTTAGCAAGCTTATATCGTGAAGCACAGCCAAAAACATGGGTGTTAAGTTTGGCGGTCTTTTAATGAACATATATACAACTGACATTGGCGAATCGATTAATAACCATGATTTTGTGATCTGACAAATTGTGCAGTCGATCATAAAATATATGCAAATTTTAAAGCTAATCTTAACGGCCGCCGATTACAAGACAAGACTTGAACTAGTTTTAAGTTTATGACAGTTCTCGCGCCTTTATAAACTTAGAGACTTGAATTTGAGCTTATTTACTATGTTTCCATTACTGTCCTGATAGCGATTCTCAATTATTGCTTCTGTCAAAATTTTTGGTGAATTTTATATGGTGAATGTTGTCCCGATTATTCTTTTTTTGCACTTTGGTAAATTGTGGGCCAATAGCTGAGTGGTTAGAGCATTGGTCTTGGATCCTCAGACCCGTAGGTTTGAGTCTCTCTCAGTCAATGTTATGGCAGTGTAGTCTGGAATCAATATTTAATAAAAGATTCTTACTTAATAGAAAAGGTTCAAAAGTACTACACAAAAAGATTATTCGTGGTCTTGGGTACACCAATTATGAAAATCGCCTAGCCTATCTAAAACTTGAAAAGCTTTCAGATAGAAGAGATAAAAACGATTTATGCAAAATATATAAAATAATAAATGGTAAATCTTGCCTTCTTTCATAAAATCTTTTTTTGCTTAAACACAAACACAACTAGAGGCCACCCATTAAAATTGCTAATTGCGGATCAGTAGAATTTATGCAAAAAAAATATTGTTGTCCTAACCGCTCTATTTTAATTGGAATGCTCCGAATGCCTCCCGATTACTGCTGAATCGATCCATGTTTTTAATTAATTTGTTTTCAATTACTAAACTAACTAACATAAATGTCATAACAATAATAGTATATAGTACTCTGCTTTTTTTACAACCCAGTTCCCTATTTAACAAGTGGTCAATATAATTCAAATTGTTGTTTTTTTTTTCTTTTTTAGTTAAGGCTAAGATAATTCATGTTGTGCCTGCATGCTCAGTGTCAGTGCTGGGGCTCCAAACAAAGATCTAGCCTTCTGAGCAATTTTTAGCAAACATTGTATTTTTGTTTTCTTTTTACTTTTAGTAAACTGTGTTGCTTGTGGATCGCAAACAGTACATTTATTTGATAATCTTATCGATTTAAACAGAGAATTACATGCACATGTTACAAATAAACTGATTCTTATCATCTTCTTTTAAAAACATTTTTTTACTTACTGCTTTGGGGTCTCTAAGCAAATATTTTTGCTGTGTAATGTTGTTGTGTTTTTTTAATATGTTGTAATACTCAAAATAATTACTAATACTATATTTATAATGTGTTTGTGATAAATTCCAATTTTACTGTGTGTGATAATATTATATGTTTTTTTGTGTGTATTTGCTAGAAATAAATTCTTTCATTCTTTCTTTCTTTCTTGTTGATAATGTTTAAACAGTTGTTTATTTAACACATTTATTTAAACGCTTCTTTTGGTTTGTTTTTTTTACGATTTAGTAGCCAACAGTTGAAATATGTGCCAGAATTATTTTTTTTCCAACGCGTTGACCTAAATTTGCGATTAAATTTAAATTTACTTACACTATCCTATTTTCGCTCATAGTCAATCTGAGTGCCAAGGGAAAAAACAACAAAAAAAAACAGAAAAATTGTGCTGTTTTGAGAACATACAATTTTCAGAAGTCCAGACGCGCGATTACAATAGTTTTCTGCTTTATAAAGCACGCCAATCGAATGGACTGATTGAGTAGAGCAGCTCGGTACTAATTATAATGTGTTGTGTAGATTTGCATAAGGTAGAGTGCGATTTGTGAGGGACGTTTTGTGCTTCATTAAAGTTTTAGTTAATGCACGTGCCAAATTAGAAACATGTCAAAAATAAAAATAACTGGGTTAAGTAAAAAAAGTTTCCTGATTTTTCTAAGTTGAATGATATATAGTTTGTGCTATAAACTATCATATTTGCTTTCAAAAGAGACAAACAAATTCAGAGCGTAATTCTGAGCACCCAGGGAGAAAAAACGAAAAAAAACCCCATTGTGTTTTGATAAATTACAAGCATTTGACTTAAAGAAATACAACTTTTAAAACTAAGTGTTTTTGCAGTTTTCTCAGTTTTAGTATTCTCCCAGTTTTAGTGTCAATTAAAACGTAAAAATGACATAAATGGCACTTTTTTGTTTTATATAATAAATGCAGACAATATTATTTGAGAATAGTTGTGTTTTGAATAATTACAAGCATTTGACTTAAAGAAATACAACTTTTAAAACTAAGTGTTTTTCTGCAGTTTCCTCAGTTTTAGTATTTCCCAGTTTTAGTTGATTATGATTGGCAACCTTTACCGCTAGAGTGTTCACTACATGCAGTGTTCACCCATTTGGGGGTCTTTGTCTAAAGGATTTTTTAAGTCGCGCCTAATATTGATCTTACTATATAACGTCGTACATGGTCAGCATAGGTGTTAGTATAGCTTAAAGCCTTTAGCCATTTTTTTTTCTAGCGAGCCAGGACTTCTTTTGTGATATTATGTGTAATAATGTTTAAATGTTATGTATTTTCTTTTTTTTGTTATTGTAACTCAACTGGGTTGCATTAACACTCACTATTCTATTTATTGTTTGTTTTTTTTGGTAACAAAATGATTTGAATTTTATTTTTTCTATTGTATCTTGCTGGAAAATAAATTCTATTCTATTCTATAAAAAAAGTACCCCTCCTGTTGTCGTTTTCACATGAGCAATGGATAGAATAAACTTGAACAAACAAATGTAAAAAAATATTTAGTCAATGCACTTAAACTTTAAAAAATGAATTGTTTTGTTGGTGTATTTTGCACAAGGTTTAAAAATTAATGAACAACAAGATAGTTTACAAAAACTCGCATATTTAGTTTCATAGCAGAAAAACTATAAAAAATATACAAAAGTTTACACAAATGGCTGAAACAAACAATTTAAAAATTATTAATTTTTGCATTAAAGTTTGTCAGTTTAACCTTTTTATTTTTTTAAGTTCAAAAAGCTGCATATCCGCAGAAGGTAAGGTATTCTGCGCCAGTGCTGCTCAATGTTAAACTTCATGTCCCCAATCGGTTGAATGCAGATTTTAACACAATGCAGCACTTGTGCGAAACACCTTCTACGTATTTGCAGCGGAAACAATCCCAAAAGGTTAATATAGTTTAACAAACAAAATACCATTTTTTGTTTTGAATAAGCAATGATGGAGTGGATAGAATAAATTTTTGACCAAAATAATCTGCATTTCTTTTTTCTCTAAAATTCTGAAAGATCGAGCTATGAAAATCTATACATACCAACTAATAAAAATTTGTATAGAATTTGGTAGACATAAAATAGTTCTTACAAAAATGAGCAAGGGATGAGCGGGCTAAAGGGCTTGGATGCGTTCAAATTGTAAAATTTCGGTTGGCAGGGAACTTTACCCGCTGCGTTGTACATTTCCGCTTGATGAAAGGTTCCATTGAAAATGTTCCAGTATTCTTGTGATAGGTTGGAATTGACATTTTAAAAAACGCACAGTTTTTTAATTAATTTATACAGTAACAAGTGAATTACTCACCTACAAACTGTAGCAGCATAAAAACGGAAAAAGCGTTTTAGGTTCGCTGTTTTTGGTGTTGTCAAAAATTTCAAATTAACTTGAATTGTTTCCTGCTAAATTCTAAGCAATGCCTTTAGCAAAAATTTATCATAAAATAAAACTTTATTTGTGTGATTAAACGGTTAAAACTGGGAAAAATATTGCAAACGTATTATTTTTATGGGAAATTTAACATTATGGTACAAGTTCCTGTTCCATACGTGTACCAAAATTCGATTTGACCGATTTAAAAGTAAATAGAAGTTGTAAAACATTTTTATAGCCTAAATAAAACACGTAGACCTCATTTTTGTGGTTGTTTTTAAGATTTAAACTATTGGTAAAAAGTTATGAGCTAATTTACACCCAAAAAAATGGCTTTTTTAAGAAAAAATTTTTGTAAACCAACAAAATAAATTAAAAACTATGTTTTAACCATGCTAAAACTCTGAATAACTCAAAAATTTTCAAAAAAATTGAAAATTCAAAAGTCACATGGACCACCAAAAACATGGACAAGAAAATTTGCTTGACTTTAAACGCTCATTTAAAACTTCAAACTTCAAAATTTAGTTTTTTACCGATCTATTGTTCTTAAGCCTAAGCAAAACCTAAAAATCAAACAAAATTGTAATATAATTGATTTTTATTAAAATAAGTTGTTTTTTTTTTCAAAAATTTTATTTTTTCACAATTAAAATTTGGTGGGTATTCGAACGGTTACTATAAAAAATTGGTAGTTACCATGAAAAAAATAAAACTATATTTGTAACTGCCAGACACTTGGTAATACAAAAAAATTATATTATTTTGATTAAAGGCTTAATAAAAAAATTTTCTTAATAACATAAAGTGTACATGCCAAAAAAGGGCAATTTTTGGGTACAAATTGGCTCATAAGTTTTTTTAGAAGCTCAAATCCGAAAAATTACCACAAAAATGAGGTTTACGTGTTTTATTTATGCTACAAATATGTTTTACAATTTGTAATTACTTTTGAATCGGTCAAATCGAATTTTGGTACACTTATGGAACTTGAACCTAACATTACTTTGTGGAGAACTTGTAATGTTAATTTTCCATGAAATGATGTGTTTGCAATTTTTCTGTTTATGCAAAATTTAAGTCTATGGGGAATTCGGCCCTGGGCTATTTGTAAGGAGCCACCTGTTGTTTTGAATGAAGCTCGGTTCACACTTTTTCAAAAGTGTCTGTCTGCAACGCAAACACAAAGGCTGAAAGTTTAATTTTTGGTAATAATCTTTAGGCATTTTAAATTTTAATATGTAGGAAAGTTGATATTGGGTTCAAAAACGCCAATAGAAAAATTAAAAAAAACCTTTCTGATCTTAAAAAATCGCTTTTTTGGCGTTTGTTTTTTAGACAAGTCAATTGTATTTATGAAAAAAAATTGTGTTTTTAAAGAAAATGGCGCAGAAATTTTTTATGCTGTGAAACACGTTTTCTTGGTAAAACTCAACAAAAGAACCCATAATAAAAATACTTAAACACTAGTGATGGTGTTTATATAATTTCAAATCCACTTTTCGCGAACTAGATTTGGCTAACAGGAGAAAACTCCGCTGCGGAGTTACCTGCGGAGTGAAAAACCCTTTTTTTTAAGCTTAAGGCTATGCGTTCCTAAGCCTAAGCAAAGCCTTAAAAACAACCTAAACTTTAACAAATAGCTGCGCGAAGAAAGTTTAGGTTGTTTTTAGGCTTTGCTTAGGCTTAGGAAGGCGTAGGCTTAAACTCCGCAGCTAACTCCGCAGCGGAGTTTTCTCCTGTTAGCCCTAGATTTTTGTTTGTTTTCGAGGGAAAATTTAACAAGTAAACAGTAAAACACTAGGCAGCTGATTCTGGGAAATTAGAACGCCAGCACTTGATCGCCGAGCATTTAACCGCCAGCATTAGAACGCCGCGCACTTAAACGCCAAACATTTGACCGCCGAGCATAAGACTGCCGCACTGCGCGTTGCTTTCCAAAGACGTTAAAAAACTCAACCAGGCAGTATAAACACCCTCAATAAAAAAAAACTCAACAGAATATAAAGAAAATGTTTTCAATATAAAATTTAAACAAAGCAATGTTTTTTTTGGCAATAAACGATGAGTCAAATAAAAATCTAAACTTTTCCTAAGCCCAAGCAAAACCTAAAATTAAAGAAGAAAAATAGTGAATAGTTGGTTTTTAATAATTTAAACCTGATGTTCCTGAACCTAGCGAAACCTAAAAATCAAACTAAATTTTCATAATAAATTTATGTTTTATCCTTTGTTTTTTTTAAAATAAACTTTTTTTCTACGCCTAAGCAAAACCTAAAAATAATATAAAAAATTTAATGTTTCTTTTTTATCACGAGCAAAACTTTTTGACAAAGATGATGCACACGCCTTGACGTTAATGCAGGGAGTTAAAAATAGTTTTGGGGAGTTTATATTGTCGTAGTGCTGTGTTGATATAATTCTATGAAGGTGTCGGAAAACCGAACTTTGCATAAAATTTATATGCAATCCTGCTGCGTTCTTATGCTGGCGGCGGGCACAAATACTCGGCGTTCAAATTTCCGGACATTATGCAGCCTCTATCATTATGGATGCGATGCTAACGTCATCGCGGTCAACAGAATATGTTGCATCAAACTTTTAAATTTTGATTACACTTAACATTTAAAACACAAACTAAACAACAAACCAAGTATTTTAATGTTTATTGCTAAATATTCAGTTTAACAGTTTTAATTCTCAAACCCAACCTTGTGCGAGGACAGCAGTTTCTTTTGTCTCGTCATAGTTGGATTCGTCCAATGATTCGATACGGTTGAAAAACAAAGTTAACCAAAAAACCAACATTTTGTGAATCAAAAAATCCTTGACCTACTTTTCGTTTAAAATAGGCAAGCACAAAAAGACACCTACTACACCTACTACACCGACGGACCTAAGCAACCTAAGCAAAACCTCAAAATCAAACAAAACATTAAATTTAGCTTGATTTTAAGGTTTTGCTTAGGTTGCTTAGGGAAATTTTTAGTAACAAGCTTAGGTTAGCTTAGCTTAGGTCCGTCGGTGTAGTAGTGTGGTAGGTGTCTTTTAGTGCTTGCCGGATTATCCCTCTTTGTGAATTCCGGCCTTATTTGCATAGGCAAACGGCAAACACTAAATTCCACCGACTCCGACTCCGACTCCGCCTCAAATTTCTGCAAATTACATATTGATGTGCAGGTTAGACGGAAATAACAATCTCGAACAAAATGAACCAATTTAAGTTGTTTTTTGAATCAATTTAACTCTTTTTACGTGTAATTTTTTTTGAAATTAATGATTTTTAACTGAATTACACTATAAAAACAATAAATTAGGTTTAAAAATCATAAAATTACCAAATTTAAAAAGGAATATAATTAATTAATCCCAAAAAACTGATTAACTTCCAATTATTGATAAACTTCCAATCGAGAGCAAAAACATGGTTAAGATTCTTGTTTTGATTTGTTTGATAAAAATTTTTCATGTGAATTTAGGGTTTGGCTAAGGTTTAAGATTTACTATTTTTGGTTTTTAAATTGAAACATTAGTTATGATAAATATCTATAATCTTTTATGTACGAAAATTTTGCAGAACAAAATTTAAGACAAAGAAAACAGTATTTTTTCTAAGCGTAAACGAAACCTAAAAATCAAGATAAAAGTTTAAAAAAACTTAAAAAACTATTGAAATGCCAAATAATTTACTTCTTAAAAAAAAAATATTTATTTCGGAAGATATTATGCCGAAAATATATTTATCCGGACACCAAAAAGTTTATAAAAATATTGTAGAAAACTTTAAAAACTTTTACATTTCAAAATATGGCTAATTTCCGCGATATATTGCAGAAAATTAAGTAATTTAATCAACTTTGAAAAATTTGCATAATGTTAAAAATTACGGTAGGTTACGGTAGATTTTGGACGGAGTCGGAGTCGGAGTCGGTGGAATTTAGTGTTTGCGGCTATTTGCATAGGCAAACACTAAATTCCACCGACTCCGACTCCGTCCAAAATTACCGTAACTTACCGTATTTTTCAACATTATGCAAATTTTGTCACTGGTGATTCAGTTATGCAATTTTCTTGTAATACATCACGAAAATTAGTCAGATTTCGAGTTGTAAAAGTTTAAAATACCCTCCAAGAATATTTTTATTAAACCTTTTGGTGTCCGGAAAGAATATTTTTGGCATATTATGTTTGAAAATAATCTTTTTTTTTTCATTAGGTACTAAATTATTCTGCATTATAATAGTTGCAAAATTCTTTAACACTTTTATCTTAATTTTTAGTTTTCGCTTAGGCTTAGGAAAAATTAAGTTTTCTGTGTCTTCAATTTTCTTCTGCAAAATTATCTAAAATAAAACATTTCAAATGTTTATTATAACAAATGTTTTAATTAAAAAAACCAACAAAAATGAATGTTAACCCTTAACCAAACCCTAAATTCACATGAAAAATTTTCAATCAAACAGATCAAAACAAGAATTCAAACCATATTCTTGCACTATAATATTAATTGGAAGTTTATCAATTTCTCGAGAATAATTAATTATATTCCATTTTAAATTTGCTAATTTTATGGTTTTTAAACTTAATTAACCCTTAATTTAATGTTTTTATAGTCTAATGCACTTAAAAATTATTAATTTTAAAAAATTTACATGTCGAAAAAGCTAAATTGATTCAAAAAGCATTCAAATCGTTCATTTTGTTTGATTTTTTGTTCATTCCGTCTAACCTGCACATCAATATATAATTTGCAGAAATTTGAGGCGGAGTCGGAGTCGGTGGAATTTAGTGTTTGCCATTTGCATATTGGTGCTTACAGGTGAAATATATTGGCAAACTGTAAATTCCACCGACACCGACACCGACCAATTTCTACCGTACTCTACCGTAATTTTTAATATTATGTAAATCCATGGTAAAATCAGCTTTCATGGACTTCTTCTTTTACGACGTGCAAGCTGTTTTGTTTTACTTTTTCCCAATTCCATTTTGGTTCAGTTGTATTCTTCAATATTGTCGTGTTTGTTGTATTTTGCTTTTAAAAAGTTTCTTCATTAATATTAAAGAAAAAAATTTTTCTCTCTCAAAATTTAAAAAAACGTAATCCCTTACAAAAAAATACGGCTTCGCCGAATTTCGGGGGTGGGGGCGGCCTTAATATTCCTTAATTTAACAATTATTTTTCAAATTACTTAATTTGAAACAGAAATATCAGTTTTTGAATAGTTAAAATTAACTATTTACTTCAACTATAAGTAGGAAAAAGCTCAATTTTTAATATTTTTTTTCAAAACTAATAAATAACGAGGATCATTTTGCACAAAAAATTAAATCTGTAAAAGTAAATTTTATTTACTGCTCTCGATGATAAAGGACCCTATTTATTTATTTCTTTTTGGTCCTAATTTAAATTAAGCTTTTGTCTTTCTTGATTTTTTATTAATCGGTCTGTTTTTTGTCCATCATAACTGCAATCTGGTCATAATTTATTTGGGATACACATTTTTTTTTAAAAGCAAACATATAGTTCGAAATCAGATCATGTTTGAACATAAAGTTTATTATTTTTTACTGTAGTTTTATAATTTGAAAAATAACAAAAATGGAAAATAGTAAGATTTTGAAATGCAGAAGTTTTTAACACCTTCTAAAATATTTTTAAAAATCTTTTTGGTGTCTGGAAAGATTTTTCTTTTTTGGTGTTCTGGAAAGATTATTTTGCATAATATATTCCAAAATAAATATTATTTTTCTTTAAAGCAGTAATAAATAATTCGGCATTTTAGAATTTTTTAAGTTTTTTAGGATTTTATCTTGATATTTAGGTTTCGCTTAGGCTTAGGAAAAATAAAGTTTATTGTCTTAATTTTTTCTTGCAAAATTTTGTAACATAAAAACATCTTTGATAATTATTTGTTAGAACTAACGTTTCAATTAAAAAACCCAAAATCGTGAATAATTAACCTAACCAAACCCTAAATTGTAAATTCACATGAAAAATCTTTAATTAAACAAAACAATCTAAACCATGGTCTTGTACTAGAATAATAATTCAAAGTCTATCAGTTTTTTGAAATTAATTACTTATTTTTTAGTTTAAATTTATTAATTTTTTTCTTTTTAAAGTTAATTTAATGCTTTTTATAGTATAATTCAATTAAAAATTGTAAATTTCTAAAAATTTACACTTAAAGAAAGCTAGCTTGACTAAAAAAGCATTAAAATTAGTTCATTTTGCTCGAATTTGTATTAATTCCGCCTAACCTGCACATCATTATAAAATTTGCAGAAATTTGAGTCGGAGTCGGAGTCGGAGTCGGTGGAATTTAGTGTTTGCCCCCTTAAGGGTTCCGAGGGTTCCGAGCAATCTCCCAACAAAAGGGGTGAATCTCCCAACTGTGGAATCTCCCAACAGTTGGTGGAAAGTCCCAACAGAATAAAAAAATACGTGTGCAACAAACACCATTTTATTTTTTAGTCAATTAACACTATAATTAATAAAAATATAGTATTAAATTCTTTATTCAAAAAACTGAGTACCTAAGCCTAAGCAAAACCCAAAAATCAAGCAAAATTGTATGATGGTAAATTTGTA